>JAGDQP010026002.1:10513-26353 GCA_022664845.1 Lepisma saccharinum
CTCCTTGTCTACCACCCTGGAAAACCTGGAATACTCAGGGAAATTATAGTTGGAGACAAACTCAAGGAAATTTGAGGTGGGCCTGTCCACAGTTAATAAGAGCACTGCCTCGGCAACGGAGGTCGTAAGTTCGATTCCCACTTCTGGCCGTATTTTTTCAATGTGTTAAAATACTCTGTTTTAAATAAATTTTCTTTTTTTTTTCACTTGTAAAATACCAATTACGTGCAAGATGCTTGGACTGGGTGGTGGTGAGTTTAAAAAAAAACATTCCGTATTATTTACATGTTCCACTATACTAAAAGTCAGCGAATTTGGAAAAAAAAAATCGAAAACTCAGGGAATTTCAGGTCACAAAATTAGTAGACACCATGTGTGTGTGCTAGAGAGAGAGAGAGATTAATTAATTAATGGTACAATTCTTAGAATATAGAGCGTTGGCTTAGCCTTCAGGAGGTCCTTGGATCGATCCCAGCAGCCGACCATCCTGACTGAGGTTTTTCTAGTTTTTCCCCTCAGTCGTACCAGTTAAATGCTGGGATGGTGCCTTCAAACTAGGCCATGGTCGTCCAACATCCTCTCCCCCACCCTATTCCGGGCTGACCCTCAGATGCCTAAAGGCGTTAAAGTACATTCAAATTCTGGCGTGGTTTCTTTCAAACTGAACTTACGAGTGTATGAAGATAATTCACATAAATGGGCGCAACAACAGTGAAATGACCTCGCAGAAGGATATTCCGATGATGCTAAAACTTGGTAGACATTTATGGACGAATATCAATTGATAACGAAGCAAGGCTCTCTCAAAATAGTGTGTTGTAGAACCGCATCGACACATTGTTCAGGTGGTAATTTGAAACTGCAGTGATAGGAGATCCCACGTGTCTGCTCTACAGTTGTGACACATCTATCTCGATCAAGTTTCAATACCATCGTATATGCCCTTCTGGTGTGGGGCATTTTCAGTACCTCAGTATAATAGTCATTAAAATTCTCCAAACCTGCATGAGATTTATTTAACCTAATTACAAATACAGCTAGCTATCCATTCTCATATGAATATATTAATAGTGTGAATAAACAACAAAAAAAACTGGGGTTTAGGTAACAGCGGGAACATAGAAAGTGCTTCACGGCTGAATTAAATTAAGTTCCCTTGCTAAACAGATGTTCATCGGTAGGTCACTGCAGAGCTTGGGCAACCTTTGTAGGAACGAGCGCTGGATAATGGAAAGCGTGGGTCGATCTACTTGTATATAAAATAGGTAATTGCTTCAGATAGATTTAGTAGAAATGCGAAAATGAAGTTAAGGGAAGACATTCAGATCTGAGTTTTTCTTGTGCTATTTTATACCAGAATTTGAGATTTTCAGTTTTTCTTCGTATTCCCGGTGGGTGGAAGTGAAGGGCATTTAAAAGATCCTGTTTACTCATGCTGCGAGTGGCTGGTATTTTGTGCCGTACAATAGCTAGGAATAAGTTACGTACAGAGTTCAAGCTTGAGAGGTGTGTTGAAGCAACTGTCCTGGCAAGGAGACTAGGTTCAAATCTAGTCAGTGCAACTAATATCGTTTCTGTCAAGTGATATCCGTAATATTTAGTTTTTCACTGAACATGGACTTGCTAAATTTTCTCTGGGGACATGTTTGTATGTGTTCGTGTTACCATTGATGATTTAACTTTATTTGCATATATATTAAAAACGTACGAACATACATCTTCGTTAAGTAAATCAGGAGAGGAACGGGAATAATATACTCAAAACTGGACTCTAGCCTTCGACCGCTAGAGATGTTTTTATATCGAAAAATGCGGGAAATTAATTGGCTTATGAAATGACGTGCGAATTCGATGTTTTTCTTTTCGTACTACGAAAAACGTCCTAATACAAATGAGACAGGCACATAGATGTATGTTTTCAAAATGGTGATAATCTTAGTTGAAAACCCGTTTTGAAAAATGGTTGCTGTACTTACGGCAATCGAACTTGGGTGTCCTGCTTGGTGGTCAAGTTTTCTAACCCCGAGCCAGCAGTATCAGACCAACTTTCCATTTCAAGGGTGAGGTTTTCTACAGTTAGATACGCTTCAAGGAATTCTCTTACGCGCATATAGATTGGTAGTGGTACTGTTTTGTGTTCTAATAAGGCGAACGAGAAACTCGGATTCAGTCAGTGGAGCGATTAGTTTTACTTCACACTTTTCAACCGTCACCATACACAGACAATGTCGTCGTCTTCAATGAATTAACAAGTGGTCTCCAAAAAGAAATATTTTTTCTGACGTATAAGAACTTCGGATTACCCTGTAGAATACTGTTATACCCAAATCCACCATAAGAAGCTAGTATGTAAGAACATATTTATGCTGCATGCATTTAAAGCCAGTTACAGGTTCAAAGATACACAAAAGAATGGTCACGGTTACCAAGATTCGAACTGTCATCTCTGTTGTTGGCGTGAACTGAAAGATCCAGGTTCGAACCCCGGTAACCGCAACCATTTTTTTCTGCGTATTATTTTAACAATGACCTAACACAGTCTTTGTGATATTTGATATTACCATCTAGTTTTAAGTTGTTCAAAAAGAACTACATGAACAGTTTCTCGTTTCTTGATCCACCAATACCACTGATTGATTGTTTTTTTTAATTACAGTAAGATGTCTGAATGTATGTAGCTACTATGTAAACCTACGTATTCCTCTGGCACATTAAGTCAAGACATGTTTTGTGGTGTTTTTGTAGGAGCTGTGGCAAAGTCTTCTGTGCTGACTGTTCCGAGAACACCGTGCCTTTACCGAGTGAGCAGTTGTACGATCCAGTCCGCGTCTGCAGTAATTGCTTCCAGCATCTCCATGCATCCACCAACTATTTACGACAAAGTAACCTATGTTCTGAGGAGTTAACGAATGGCATTAGTAGTATGATGATGAACGGAAACAGTAACCCAACATTACATTCAACTGTTCCTACAGGTCCAAATTTAACAGATAATTGTAAGCAATTGTGCTCGGAGGGCAAAATGCCAAAACCTGTTGTTACGGCCGCATCGACATGAAAACTAAAGAACGGGAAAATAAATACGAAAATTGTTGACATGACTTCTCCACATGACACCAAAGGTTTAATAACTCCCATTATATTAAAAAAATAATAAATAAAATAAGAATGGAGTTTACAAAATGGGATCCTTGTAGTCATATTAACAATGAACATTCAGACGGGATTCCAAGCTCATTTTTGAATGTAATTTGTTGGCTCCAATGAGAAAATATATATATGAAGAAAAACAGCACCTATTACCTAGCCTCAATGCACCATACACAAAAGTCAGTCAATATGGTTCGAATCATAGCTTATGATTCGTTCCGCAGTGTGTCAAATGAACGACCGATTGTTTTTCTTTCATTGCTGTATTTACGGTTTTTTTTTTTTTTTTTTTTTTTTTGTTGTTTTTTTGCTACATCATCATTCACTATTGTAAATTATGATTATACATTCATTCCTAGCAGTATGTATATAAATATTATTATATATATTAACAGAGAGATATCTATTTTTGTTCTGTATTTTAATTATTTAAATTAGATAATTATCTTCCATTTGTAAAGAAAAAAATGACTGATATTTTTTAAAAAGAAAATCACTGTCAAAATAAGAAGTCATCTAAAATATTATTTTTTTGTTCACTGGTTCAGTTTATTGAAATTTTGTGATATGGTGACTTTAATTCTGTTTGTTCATTATTTTTTTTTTCTTGAGAGGGGGGTAAAAAAAAGAAGAAGAAATTAAAAGATTATTTTATTGGTTTTAATTATTTTATGAACTCAAAAAATGCATTTGTGTCCGACACACTCTTTTAATGAACACAGTGCTGACTGGCATTTTTTTTTTTTATCGCGTTATTTGTATCAAAGCTACTACACCACAATATTTCATTTTATTTTTGTTGACTGAAAATTAATTCAGAATTTTTTTTTCGTGTGGTATTCTGGTCAATGTCTTTTTTTTTTGTTAGTACGTGTTGAAAAATAAAATAAAAACAATGCAAAGTTGTTTAAAAGAAAGAAAAAAAGAAGAAGAATTGACTATTCCGAATTTGCAGGACACTTTTTCACAGCGTAGGCAGCCTTCCAACACTGCCTGTAGACAAAATGCTTCTTTGAGCGATCAATGATGTGAGCTTGGCTTTAGAAAGGTTACTATTCCTACATCAGCAACAAGGGTTTTAAAAACAAGGAAAATAAAAATAGAACTTTGAAATTATAAAATGGCGTGCATTACGATAACAGGTTTTTATGATAACCAAACAGCATTGAAAAAAAATATTTAAAAAAAAAGCAAAAATTGATTGAGTAGGAGACTGATGTATATAATGTATAGCTTGGAATATTAAGGAGCTATTGTATATTGAGAGACGTAGTAGATATGTAAGAGTGGATTTAATAGTTAATGTTGCAAAATTGTACATGGTAGAAGTTCTATTTCTTCTCTGTGAAAGTAAAAAAAAAACAAAAGTGCAGAAATATACCAATGAGTTTTCTTTCACCCCTTTTTCTCTTAATTGCGAGTCTTATTATGATTGGCGCTCAGGGATTAAAAAATTAAAAACAAGGGAGAGGCAAAACTGACAATTTTGTCAGGAAAATAGAAAATTATTTTGTGGAATCTCGCGTTCATGTGTAAAGATAACTTCACATCATACGATGCAATGCAAAAATCCTTCTAAATTTGCTAGTGTGTGTCATATTCCAATTTTTATTATCTCCTAACGTTAAAAAAAAAATAGGTATTTCACCTTACATTGGGCTGTACTTGTGATATTCCTTTGACTAGACTTTATGTATAAAGTATATTGGGTAAGTGCAGAACTTCTTTCCGTTTTGGCGTCACAGGTTAGCTGAATCGGTTACGGAGTAACGTTCAACAGGGACAGCGTATTATTGTGTCAGTGAAAAGGAGGCCAATAACGATCACATCAGACACCGTTTAATAAATGCGGTGAAGATGCAGTTGACGATAGTACATATCGTCGGTGGTTTTGAAAATTCAGGGACTAATACAGCTGAAAGATGTTCTATCACGTGTTTTCCGAAGAGGATCTCCACCAAGCCACACGAAACATCCCAAATCCAACTGTACAGAAATTATCGGAAACCATCCAGGTACACAGTACAACGGTTCAAAGACTGCTCCAGTCGCTGCGTTTCACCACGAAGTTCGATCGTTGGGTTCCATCAGCTGAGTGCAACTCAAAGGGAGGGGCGCGTCGCGACCTGTTTCCTTGCTTTCATGTACAAACATGATAAGTTCTTGACGCACATTGTCACGGGTGATTAGATGGTTCTGTGCCAGAACGTAAAACGTCGATTCGACGTTCAAACCAGAATTCACTTGGAAGGTCGTGGAACCTAACCAAACCGTTAATGCCACCTTCCACTGTCAGCAATTGGACGGACTGTGACAGCTTTGCGATCGAATCGGCAAGACCGTGAATCACCAAGGAGTCATCCATCCACCATGATATCGCCAGGCTACCTGCTGCTGTCGTCACCCGTCAAAAGTTGATACTTTCGTTTGGAGGTTTTACCCCACCCGCGTTTTCTCCTCACTTCAAAAGCATTCCTTCGCTTACAAATTTTTTTGATGTGGAGGTTGTGAAAACCGATGTACAACAGTTCCTCGAGTCCAAATCTCAGAAATTCTATCGGCGTGGGTGTCATCTTTTACCAGAAAGATAGCAAGAGGTAATTGATGGCGATGGTGGTCATACACAGTCCTAGGTGAGTTCCATTTTGTGTTGTTTGCACTTCTATGTGCACACCAGAAACCAGTAGAACTTTTGCACGTACCGAATATTAATGTGTTTTGCATTTCTATTTTATAGTTTTTTATTAAATATCTTGTTTCCACTCAAAACTGGTATGCTTTTAGCAGTTTTATTTTTGAACCCTGCGGAAATTATCATATCCGGATTTTTGAGTTCATCACGGTTTATTTGTTAAAATTATTGATGTGTAGCATACGTGTGTGAATTTACAACACATAGTGCGGAACAACCGCTCATGATACGGGACAGGTGGCAACCCTATTCAAATAGGGCACCCGTTCCTGAAGCCTAGCGGTAGCATATGAGCATAGTTGCCCGACTGAGCTCCGCCTTGCTTTGACCATTGGCGTAGCATTCCGGAGGTCGTGGGTTCGATTCCAGCGACCGACCATCCTGACTTGGTTTTTCCTGAGTCACACCAGACAAATGTCGGGGTGTCACCTTCAACATAGGTACTTGCCGACACCTTCCCGAAGAACCCTATCCCGGCCTGAGCCTTAGATGCCTAAAGGCCATAAGTAAAATTAATTCATTCTGTGTTCGTTTAAAGTAGAGATGATTTGAATACTTGAGCTTATGATTTTTACATACTGGAATATGTGATTTTAATAGTAATTCAAAATTTTAAAGAATGTATAAATTTTCGCGTCGTGAAAACGTTATCAATTGGAATCGTTCAACACGATTTTAGCAGGTCGCGACCTTAAAAAGAAATGGAGAAACATAACTCAAAATTGAAGGGTGTGAAGCAAGAACCTGGTAACCCACAATGTTAAACTTTTAAGAAATTCTATTTTTACTGCTGCACAAGTCATTTTCATTGGCTGAAAGCTGATTTTTCACGTAAAGCTATACATAAAGGCTTAAAATAATTGTACCAAATTAAAATAACGAATTTCTATTTTTCATGCTGCTGTGTGGGTTACCATGTTTTATTATTTATACCATAATATTCGCTACCTAAGTCACTCAAGAATAAATCTTTTCACTGAACTCGCTGTAAGAAATGTTTAATTTACAAATTATTTTCCTTTTTACTGGCAAGCTGATATACTGCTTCTCGTTTCCCGCCATCTTAATTGTTGGTTACCATCTTATGAATCCCAAAATGTTACAATATGCTTACCATAAGTAAATATTGCTGCCATCTCTGGAGCACAATTTGAAGTCGGACAACATTAAACGACGCGGTATGATTCCTTTCCATCGGGTGCTGAATAGCTCAAAAAATAAACATTTGTGGGTTACCATGTTTTTTTTCCTCACACCCTTCAATTATTAGCAAAAGAACTATGAGAAGAGCTTTCCATCGGGCCAACGATGGACCACCGACGTAACGTTGGCCATGGATTGACGGCAATGGCTTATGCCACTATCCGTATACTAATCTCCAAAGCTAGACTAAATACTCCACTTCTGACCTATACAATAATACAATTCTTGATTGAAAAGTATTGCTTCCATGGTTTTAACTTTATTTATAAACCGATTTTCAAAATTCTTTTTGCACCTGATAGCTTTATTTATCCTCTATGTAATGCGCTTGTTTTCCGTTGTTCTCAGGTGTCGTTAGTTCCGACTGAAGAACCTTGAGATTAGATTGAAGCAGCGAGTCATTGAGTTTCTGAGGGTCGTACGTTACTAAGTATTCATTAGTTTCAGAACCCCTATGGTTGTATACCAGAGCGGGCAAAATGAAATTTCGTTATTTCTGAACACGTATGCAACAAACCTATTCACACGCTGGAGAGGTGAATGACTGCATCTGTAAAACCAGGGACGTACACAGAGGGGGTTCTGGGGGGTCCGACTCCTCCCCTAAATTAAGATTTTTTGACTAAATTATAAGGGAAACACGAGTAATGGACACTTTTCACTTGGAATTTTTAACTCACAATTTACATGTATTGATGAAATAAGAATGTTAGACGTTCTCCATGCTTTCTTCTAGTGATTTCTCTCCATTACCTTCATCAACATACAATATTTGAGAGGAAACAGCCTGACATTGTTTTTGTATCAGTGATGGATACGGAAAAACATGGATGTTTCGAATATAAGTATATAGTAAACACGATTATATGTTTAATGCTGTTCTTCGATTATCATATTATTTCATGGAATTCCACTGAGTGATCATTCCGAAGGTCCTGGGTTCGAAAACAACTATCGAGCCTCCTTACTGAGGTTTTAACGTTTTTTGCCCTCAGTCATAACACGCAAATGCCCTAATGGCACCTTCAACTTAGACCTGTCCGACTTCTTCCCGCTTCAATTCCCCTACCCTATCCCGGCCTGACCCATAGATTCCTTGTGGCCATAAAAAATGTAAATTCTAACTTGCCATAAAGAGTGTCTAATATTAAAACAAACTTATTTCATGAATGGGCATCCTAGCGTCCTTATTTGAAAAATGGGGCCAAAAAAATTCTTGATAAAATAATCTTCCCCAAGTTGATATAAAAGAATTAACAGAATTATGATTTCGCCCTCGGAGTTGCGGAGAGTTTAGCGCGCGTGTTCATGGGTTCAATTTGCGCTGAGAGCTATTGAACGGAGTGGTTTGGAGTCCACTTTACCAAAACTGTAAGTCTCGTCCTTAAAAGCTTACCAACTCACTTAGGACGTTAATAACTCAATCAAGAATGTTGATATCAACTCTAATGAATAGTGAGCGTCCATAACTGGACAAAAACTGACTGCTGTACCGGTAATTGACAACCCCTGCTTTGCATAACAGATCTAAGGTATAATTGGTTTGGTCATACTCGAAACAAAGACATTTCGTAATTGATAATAGTGCAGAACAACAAAAGTAATCGTTATTGTAATTTCATGAATAAAAAACGAAAGTTTTTACGTTAATCACTTAACAATGGATAGAAGAGTAGGTGCAACCATGGACCTAACTTCATCATCATATTAGAAATATCAGATGAAACTAATGACGAGCAAATAATATCCAGTTGCATCAGAACATACTATATTAAATTTTCCCACGTAGGTAAAATGATTACCGCCCTTAGGAGAATCGTATTAAAATCTTTTCTCCAAGTGCCCATTACTGTTGTTTACCTTATGCATTTTACTTAAATTTCACACCCAGACAGACCAGATTCCCCCGCTTCAAAACCAACTTAGATGTAAAACGGAATACAAAAGTTGGCTTGATGTATGCGTGCAGTTGTTTTTTTAAAAGACTGTGAAAAGGCTAGCAGTTTCTGTAATGTATTAAAGATAAATCTTTTGTTATACAGGATAGTAATTAATTATATCCATTATAATGCTGTATCTTGAAGTTATGGAAAGAGGAGGAAGACAGAGTCGTAATTGGGCCCAAAAAACAAAGCAAGAGAAGTAAAGATGAAAGAACTAAATTAGGAAAAGTCAAATAATATTTAATTTATTAAATGAGTCGCCCATTTGCAAAACCTGTTAAACGCATCATAAACAGAACGGACTAAATTGGCGATAACCTTTTACGGCTGAGTCACACAATACGTATAATTTCTTCTGTTGTATTTAAAGGCGAAAAAAAAAAATCCCGAGTTGACTGTCAAAATCAGTATAATCTCACTTAAACCACTTTCTTTATTTAAAAATAAATAAAACCTCGCTTAACAGGTTTTTGCAAGTGTAAAGCAAATTAAACTAGTGGACATTCGGCAATCTTGCGAACGTACCCACTTGAATACGTATCTTACACTTTAAAACCTTGTTAAATTAGTGTTTGCAATTATGACGATGACCGAAAACTTGTATCTTCTCTCAGGGTCATTTCTAGTAAAATTTGACAATTATGCATAAAAATAATGAAAAATCAAAGTTTTGGTGGTACATTTGTTTTTATTAAATTTGAAAAATCGTGCTTAGAACAAAAACTTAAAACACATCGTCAGTGACTCACGAATATAACATGTTGGCATCTGAAACAAACAAACAATGCATAAAACTGCATGAACTAAAAAAATTGACATAAAATGACAATAAATGATATGACATAGTCTTCTATGCGAAGGTGAGAAGTTCACGCAACGATGTTACAAAAAAATTTAGCATTGCGTACATTTTACGAAATTTCGATGTGCTGTTCTAACAGCTCAAAAGGATTTTCGCTGGATCAACGTCTATAAACTGAGACTCGATGACTGCAACTTCAATCGTATTTGTACTGTTTGAACTGTCACTCATCTTAAATAACTAATATTTGACCAGCCTAATAACACAGTCCCTGCACACACTTTGGTTAGGTTAACTTCAACAAAGTCATGTAAATAAACAACCCACTGTTGATTATAGCGACAATGTGGTTGAAAGAAGTGTTGAAAATATCAATGCGTGCAACTCAGAGCTGCCGAAACATACTATAGAGAAAGGAGAAAGCAAAACGTGGTTTTTGAATCTTAATGACAATTTCAGAAGTTTGAACAGGTTTTGCATGTGTATATTACCGGGCGGCCATGTTGCTCTTGCGATTTTAGATTGATTTGGAAGAACTTTTTTAACAGGTTTTGAAAGTGTAGCCGTTGCGATTTTGCTAGCGAACGTGGCTTTCTCATTGCCTTTTTAAGCGATTTTAGAGGGTTTTGCTCCTGGCTAACTTCAGATCTTTGTAGAGGATGCTGAGACAATTCGAACGATCATTATAACTCATTTTTCTAAACAATGTCGTTTAACAGGTTTTGCAATGGGCGACTCATATATACGCGGTAGTAAGAACCTTCTCTCAATTATTTACCATTACGATTGTTGCTAACGATTGCTTAGCAATATTAAAACAATCTAAAGTAATGGCACATTAGACTAAAGGCACATTTTTTTCTTGTCTAAAAAAATTCTTCTTCCCAGTTTTTGATATGCCGTATTTAAATACAACTTGAATTCAAATGGAAAGTTTTTCGATTATCTTAATTATTTAGTTATGTCAACCAAATCAAGATACATTATCTGTTAAGGGTATATAATCTTTGTACATTATGTTGTCATTAAAAAATGATTTGATCGCATGTGCAGTTTCCAAGTAAGTCAAAAAGCAATCATGATAGCTACATTTAATCAAGCCAAAACAACGCTAGCAGATATGAGAAATCTTCTTGTGTGCTTACGAACAACAAAAAATTTGACTTTGCGCTCGTTTAGTGTAATGGTTGAAAATATATTTAGAAGAAGTAACGAATTGGCGGGAACTACTTACAAATTGGAGCTGTTGAAGAGAAACGGAGCTCGCCTACCAAATGTCATTGTACACGAAGACTGTAACATGCTTGATTGCGCAATAGTACTAACACAGGAAGAAATTTATTACATGTATGTTTTGGTTCTCCGAATGCGTTGTATCTCAGATGTGATCGATAGACTCAAGTATGTCCTTGTCGAAACCTCTGCCCGACTCTTTAATCTCTATGTATTGGTTCACAGAATCCAATTGACAGCTTTTTAGTGAATTTGAATAGTGAATAAAGAGAGATTTTCTTTTCTTTCATCTTCTTCTTTTTTTTTGGTTTAAAATTAATTTTCATTGCTTTACATCGCGACACGTAACTTGAAGAGTAACATCAGATTGCTATAGGTTCCATTTCGATCCTAAACTTTAGCTGTTATAAGTAGAAAACGCATTTCATGACAGAAGTACCCGTAGTATACAAGGCCCATAATTTGTACAAGTAGATACACTTTTAATTCACTTCAACATGTTTCTAATTTCAGTTGAATATAAAAAATATCCAGTCCTTAGTGGAGTGAATGTTTCTTTTCTATATCGAACAAACAGGTTGAAAAAAATAAAGCTAAGTATATGATAAGAAGACTAAGGGTTGATTTTTATTCAATCTTGCGTTGTTTGCTTTGCTTGCGATTTGGGTGAGTAGACAGTTGTTTCAATTGGCTATTTACCCAAATCGCAAGCAACGCAAGCGGGCTTGAAATCGAGCCCTAACCTCCAGTTTTACAATCAACCACTAAGTTGAGGCCAAGTCATAATTTTGCATTGTAAATTATGGCTTTGCCTCAGCGCTGACTAGAAGCTTAGCGGTCGATTCTAAAACTGGTGGGTAAGAAACGATGGAAGTTGAGCAAGGGGGGGCACGGTGCATCCGAAGGGAGCTGGACGACGTTAGCAGCAAAGGAAGGGGGGGAAGGCAAAACTACTGTTAAGAGTGCTGTTCCGTACCGTGTGGGTTCTTAGAGATGAGCAGCAGCGAATAATTCTGAACAATCTTGCTTCTCTTGAACATTGCACAGGATTGGTAATTCATACACAATTGAATGGATCCACTTCGATCGTCCATGTAGTTCCTTGTTCCCAAAAAGTGATCTAAGAGCTTTTCTACATTGACATCACATGCACTCATAAGACAATTTTCTTTATAAAAATTCTAACATCTCTACCCACTAGTGATATATAAATGGAGATTTCCATGATTTTAATTATTATTTAAAGAAAAATTGCCGAAATCCGTGTTAAAAAAATTCCTGAAGCTCCGCCCAATTTTAAACGACCCTACAGAGCCATTTGGGAAGAAGTAAGAAACTATTTTGGGGGGGACATATCTTTATCTCTCACCCACCATTTCTTAACGGTTTCACACCTTACATTAAAGCAAGTATCTAAAGTATTACAATAGAAGAAATAACAACAGACTTATACCGCCTGTCGTATTTTCGTCTGCGTTATGATTAATTGTTTTTTTTTCTGAAGACACGTAATTTTGAACCTTGGCGTTAGGTAGTTCTGGGGAACCAGCGACTGAAATTAGGCGCCAGAACCACCTAACGGCAATTTTCTAAATTACGAGCTCCTTAGCTTACTTGCTCGCAAGTTCGTCGCCGCAGTAACATACCTTTTCCATAGGATTCTATCCTGAGAAAGATCAAGGCAGTTTTCAAAACAAAAAGGTAGACGGTATAAGTCTGTTATTATTTACTTTAAGGCATTACTAATTTTAAATAAAAGACTTATAAGGGCTAGTTTCTCATTGTTCAGTTATCTTTCCAGTTAACTAACTACTAGTTAAAGTTAACCTGAACTCTAACTTTAATATCCGTTTTCATTTGCTTTTTAACTGGTGGTTACTTAACTTTTGGTTAGTGGGAACAGTGCGACGGTTGCCAATGGATTTCTACTATTTCGCCATCTAGGGAGTTGTTCAGGAATTATGAAAACAGTAGAATAGAGGATAGCACAGTAAGTTTTAAACAAAATACGCATCAAATTCGCTACTTTCTGAAGTAAGAAATATGAATGTTTGATTGCATTAAGAGATTTGTGGAATAAAGAAATAAGGTAGTAAACACACACATGTAAAGAGTTGAGTTACTATCTAAAAAAAATACGTATATGTGACGCCGACCTGGTAGCCGTGTGGGTTGGGGGGCTACGTAAGCGACTCGAAGGTCCCGGATTCGAATCCCGGCTGGTGCATGGATCTGAATTTTAATTAGCATCGCATTCATAATCGTGACTGACCGAATTCAGTTACTAAAAATCGCCCATACAAAATTAAGTTTACAAAGTTTATTTTTTACGTAGGCGTGACGGTTCTAGATCGCTGGCCCGCATATCCTTATACACTCTGGGAAAATAGATAAACTCCAATTTATCGCCGCAGCTTCCGTACTATATGTAAGGTTCTATATGCTTTATTTCCTTGCAAACAATTACCACACATACTTCTATAAACACCTACCGGTTACCCAGCTTCCAAAAAGTGCTACGAAAAGCTATATGCCATTATCATTTCATTAATATGAAGTTCATAAACATATAATAAGCATAGCCCCGTGAGGAGTTATGGCGAAACTTAGTCTTATGAATTACACGTATTTTGCCACAAAAAACACGGACAGTATCTCGGGCCAATCATGAGGGGTTGAAGTCCAGTTCGGTGAGAGTCAACTTTTGGGCCACTCGAAGCGGAGCGACGCGATTGCTACTTCCCTTTCAGTGAGTTTACAACTCTGTGCGATGTTTTTCTTTCTTGCTGTAATGGTATTCTCCTCTCTCTTTCCGGAGTGTTCATATTCACCTTCAGACTTGATATTTGTCTCTTTCGGTTCAGAAGGAGACACTTCTTAAGATCGGTGAATACTTTGGATGTATAAATTTACCTGTTGTGCAGTATGTGCAGTTGGTACTTCGAATGCAAAAAGTAAGTAGGAGTAGCGTACTAGCGTGTGCACGTGAAATTGGGTAAGTAAAGGAATGAGCATTTTGATTTTTTTTTGAGTGTGTAAGCGGTGAAAGTGCATTACTTGTTTTAAATGAGGATAAAAAAATAACAAGTTTACTTTCAGCAGAACAGTGATAGGTACGCATACAACTGAAATTATTTTTTTTAAGTACAAGAGTCTGTTACTACATATCATTCGGGTTAAGTTTACTAAAGCCGGACCAATTTTAAGAAATTTACAGGATGAATTGAGGCAATTTACTTTGGTTTGTGATGACATGCGACAGAAAGTGCGGTACTGTTATAGTTTTACGTCGCCAAAAAATGGAGTTCGTGGGTAAGTAAAGGAAGGTATCTTATGTAAAACTGGCGCGGCGCTGCTTGTCTAAAGTGCCTAATTACTGTAAAGTTCACGCGCGTGTGTCTAAGGTGCAAAAGTACAATAATGGAATGTTGTAGCTGCGCAGCGCCAAAAGATTTTGCTTTCGAAAGTGAAATAATGAAGAATAGTGATTATCTGAATTAAACATGTCGAATGGTTGTTTGGCGACACAGTTCCCGTTCTTTTTTTTTTTTAATTAAATGAAGCAAAGTTAACCCCGAAATTGATTCAAAGTTATCATTTTGGAACATAACGCAATTTAGTTTGAACTGACCGGCTACATGAGAAATAAATGGAAATTTTGGGGCTGCAGTGCACTTCTCGACGACCAGCTATGTTGCCATATTTGTCGTATGTACTGTCTATACCACTCATCCATTTGCAAATAATTCAAACAGGAATCTCTGTAAACACTTACCGACAACCAGCAATTTAAAAAATGTTATACAACTGTTATTATTTTGTTAAATACGCATTTGATTTAATCATCTCACATGAACATGGTGTCACTTCGTGGCCTGCATGACACTCATTTTGGTACAGAAGTCAGGTTAGATATTTTGTTTTCATAAAATTCAATGCGTTTTACATTTAACTCTTAATGCCAGTGTGCTAATTAAGTGGGGAGTTGAGGGGGAAATCACCCTCTGTCAGTCGGAATGTAAAGGCTTGTAGGTGCAGATATTGCAACTGGGCGTCGGGCATAAATTAATACTACAATATTGAAACTTGCAACATTTCTTCTTTCCCTCGCCCTTACGTTACAGCTCAAAGCGCTATGACCACAAACGTGTTTTACCAGTTTTTCTTCACTATTTACACTCAACCACATCGCTGTACACGTCACTTCTCATTGCTTAACGTACTTTCCGGAGGCACCTTTTGATGTCACTTCAATTGTAAGTCCTTATTACTTGAAAACTACTTCATTAAAATCCACTCCGTCTACTTAATTGAACTTCTTACACACTGCCGAAGAAAAGATCATCCATTCTACCTGTATTTTTTTTTTTTTTTTTTTCATTTTCTGACGCCCAGTTGCACTATCTGTACCCGCTTTTATAATGTATAATATTAGGTTAACAATGTTATTTTCTTATTAATAGCATTCCATCCCCCCTGTAAAAATAGCTGTCTGGTCAGCCACAAAAGTTAATGTTTTGTATATCCACGTATTTCAGTTTTTTTAAAAAAAAAAATATTGTCTTTAGGCTTCTATGGCTCACGCCGAGATGGAGTAGTGGAAAGAATGTAGGAAAGAGTCAAGCCAGCGCCTAAGTTAAAGGTACCCTCCCGATATTTGCCTGGTGTGACAGGAAAACCCTGGAGGAACCCGTTAGGATGGTCGGTTGATAGTATCGAAGCTAGGACCTCCCAGATGCGAACGTAATAGTCTATACTAAGCTATGCGCGTTGAGTAGAAGTAGGATAGATGTTCAGTGTTGCGTGCCTAGACTACT
>JAGDQP010026003.1:0-10296 GCA_022664845.1 Lepisma saccharinum
TCCTGTACTGATGTTCAGTTAAGGAGCAACCTCACATACGGTGAGACGATGGTTTGCGCGAATGACTTGCCTCACCGTTTTCGCCTGATCAATATTGGGAGATATGGACAGCCGTCCGTCCGATTTTAGCGTCGTCCTCTGTGGGAGTTCGACTTCATTTGAAACGACTTTACCATTCGTAACATCCTGTTCGACTCAAACATTTCTCACGATAGACTCCACATAACATATCGAAGATCTGTGAAAGTCTTGTGCAATTTTACACAGCATTTCAAACATACTCTTCTGATCAGGAAACTAGCAATCGCCACATGCACTCAACACACCTGTACTCATCAAAGGTGTCCATTTTGACCTGACCTCCACTCCACCTTCCCTCCAGCTCTGATCTGGCCTTCCACCTCCACTCCACATCACCCTCCAGCACGGAGGTCACCACTACCCCACTCCACCTCCCCTCCAGCTATGATTTGATCCTAAACCTCCACTCCACCTCGATTCCAGCTCTGATCTGGTCCTCCACCTCCACTCCACATCAGCCTCCAGCACGGAGGTCACCACCACCACCACCACTCCAGCTATGATCTACCCCTCCACCTCCCCTCCAGCTCTGATCCAGCCCTCCACCTACACTCCACATCACGCTCCA
Organism: Lepisma saccharinum; assembly: GCA_022664845.1. Lineage (NCBI taxonomy): Eukaryota > Metazoa > Arthropoda > Insecta > Zygentoma > Lepismatidae > Lepisma > Lepisma saccharinum. Next base: position 650 of record JAGDQP010026003.1, read on the forward strand.
TGTTGGAGGGTGAGGGGGAATGATGTTGAGGGGTGACCTCCAGAAGAATGGACACCTATGGTACTCATCCCTTTCTATTGCGTCACTAGTCTGAAAACTAGGCCAAGGACACCGTTATGCACCGTTACTGCCGGTTCTCATTTGCGTGTTTATATACAAACTATAGAATAAAAGTTCCTCTTTTTCTTTCACAGTTCTTATAAATCAGCGTTTCTTAACATTCTTCATGTCGCGACCCCCTTTTACTATGTCTTCTGGTCGGCGACCCCACTAAGTACTTTTCTTGTTTTTAATAAGCTGTTTCGTTTCACTTTGTGTTTATTGAAGAATTCAGAAGGCTATTTAATACACACACACACGCGCAGCCCCTCGCGACCCCCTTCGAAATAATCCGGGAGCCCTCCTATGGGTCGCGACCCCTATGTTGAGAAACCCTGTTATAAATTGATTATAGATTAGTACATGGATAGCGAGAAAGACTCTAAAGCTGCTTCTGCTGGCTCTGACCGATAGTAACGAGGATTTGCGGACATCTGAACTTTTCGATGTTGACAGTTTTCCCGAGATTTTCAAGATATTTTGTAAGTCAAGACTAGAAACTGCTTTGTAAAACTACATTCTCTTCTAAAGATCACTGTCACATTGCCAGTAACAAATGTTACAACTCAGAAGCCATTTTCTAACTTGCAATGCGTCAAAAGTGATTTGATATCTACACTGGGAGGTATTCAAATAGGGGTTTGCTTGTTTACTAGTGAATGAGACATTTAATTGATTAGTACTAAAAAGTGATAGATATGCTTGCTATTTATAGTTCAGGGCTTTAATAACGCTGCTATGTGAATTGCTACAAATGTGAAAGCTTACTCCTAAAATTGGCCTTCACTAAACATCATATGTGGGGCTTAGAAGTAAAAGCTGCAATCTCCAGTCCAGAAAATTTTACGGGAGAGTCAAAAAATATGGTGGTAAATATAATACTGTATGGGTACTTTTTTTGCCTGTGGTTCCTACGCAAAATCTACAAAATACACAAAGTATTAGGGCTTTACCTTCATTTACCTTCATTAGACACTTCCATGTATACAATTCCATCAAAATCTTGGTTCCCCCCCCCCCAAAAAAAAATGGAGATTGCAGCTTTTGCTTCAAAGTCCCACATTTTTTTTTTGTATTTGTCAAATTTGTCTATATGGTGTACTGTACATTGCCAGTGCCCGCTCCCATTTTGTGCCCCTTTAGAAATAAAATTGTTATTATTATTACATAAAAATATGCCGAAGTACAGCTAAGTTTTGGGGACGGGATCAACTCCAAAAGGGGTGGGTCCTGCTGTAGTTAGACTTGCATGACTTTTTTCGACAGAGTTGGGCGCCATTGGATTACAGGATATGTAAATTCACTAGAAAAAGCGGAATATTTTCTGTAAGAGAGCCCACATAGCACAGGACGTTTATGGGGCGTCCAAATATGTTACTGCAATGTCCAATTTACGTCCAAATCCAACATTAGATATCTAAATGACATACAATTGACATCCAAAACTGGATATGCGAAAGACCAGAAGAAGGAAATGGGTTCACCCATTCAATATTCAAAGACCTGGTGGTTCTGTTTTATTATTTAATGAGTTGAGAAGTGATGAAGGGAAGATTTTTCATCTATATATTAAAAAAGTTTGCCATTCTAGAAGACCGATTTTTTTTTTTTAATTTCCGGATCAAGAAACCGCGTTCCTCTCGGTCAAGTCTGAACTGAAGGAGAAGTGTTTGAGTGTTCTCCCCTATACATAGGAGAGACTGGTTACGATAAAGGGTGCGCAGCCCCCCCAAAACTTACCAAGTTAAGGGCTTAGCCCGCTACATGGAAGCGAGTATTGTTGAATGGCCCAATGACTGTTACCAATATATTATATTCACCCCGCACCAACGGGCCGGTATTTTTGCTCGTTATTTTAGAATTTAATTTTTAAATTCTTCTAAGTTTTTGCGCTAAAGTTATTAAAACTTCCACGTCCGCTTCGCCACTGTAATTGGTTTCACAAATCGCCAGATTCATCCCAACTCAGCACTGAACAAGAGAATCTGGAAGATTATTCGAAATTGGCACGAATACAGGCGTGCGCAGTTTTGTGTGAAACGCCCCATATGCTGCAATAGTAATCAACCAGTTATCGACGGCGACGGCGTACTCTGAAAGAGTCCTAAGGCTCAGGCCGGGATAGGGAAGGGAAAAGCACTAGGAGCAAGGGCGGCTTAGTCTTTGGAAGGGGTGTCAAACTCCTAAATTCTCAAGTGCACTGCTAACTTTAAAATTTTTTACGGTCAAAAATTGATAAAAGCTATTGAAAATTCCACTAACACCCTCCGAATTTTGACTATTCACCCCCGAAACAGAAAATCCTGGCGGAATCCCTGTAACTAGTTAATTTTTTTTTGCACTATTACGTATCAAAGTAATTGGAAAGTATACAGAAAATTAAGTATACAAGTAGAACAACGACATGGGGTCCATTCTACAAAATGAAATATCACTTTTCTGGTTCTAAGTCCAGTGAAGATATTTTGCTACAATACAAGGTATGCAAAAACTAAAAGGTTTATAATGTCTGGCAAACTTTCAGAATGTGACTTAGTTCCTCTTAACATAGTATTCAATAAAAAGGAAGCTATGTTAATGGAATTATGTTGATATGAATGTTATAGTGGAATATTTATTCAAAATCAAACATTTCAAATAACATTGCAACTAGTGTTTAATTATATAACATGATAATGTTATTTGTGCCTTGTAACAAAATATACTTCCAATTGAAACATTTCACCTTCTTGAACTTTTTTTTTTTTTTTACCCAAACCAGTATTTCATCATAGAAGTATTCTGAGTCAGCGGTGTGACATTCATATTGATAAACTTTCTCTAAATCTTGTATCTTCTCAACGCTGAAAGGCACTTCACAATATTTTTTTTTTTTTTTGCAAGTAGAAAAATAATGAATTTGGCGGAGAAGTTGGCTGCGAATATAATTAGCAACATTTATTGTGCTGATTTAGGCATTGTTTTAATAAAAAGACAGCGAGAACATGAGCATAAGTCATGAACCTACAGAACAACTGTTTACAAAGTTTCATATTTTATGAACACGCTTAAGTTTCCGGACGATTTACCAATCGAAAGAACAAAATATAATTTACATTTTTGTACAACGTAAGTCAAGATAACTTCAGAATTAACATTCACAGACAGCTGCTACCTATCGAGAACATCTGGACTTAGTTCAAACATCGCATTCATCAATGAATCAAAACATTACAACCAGGTATTTTGTTAAAAGGAATTAAGTCAGTGACTTTGTGCTTTTTAACACGCACTGTAAATCTGACTGTATTGAATTATTGCAATCGAAGAGTCATTCGCAGTTCCTTTTAACATGATGAAACATGTTCTCTTGTATAGATTTAAGGAGAAAAACGGATTATTTTGACTTAGTTCCTTAACATTGGATGATTCAATTGTCTTCATGACTGAGGGAAACCATGGACGATTGTCTGAAATATCTCAGTTGATCGTTTCCGGTTTTTTTTTTTTTTTTTTTGTAAGGGGTCGAAAAAAGTTTTAATTATAAATTATAAAATCTGGCAATTCTAGCGAGGTGTAGTATCACTTTTGGAGGTACAGATAATTTTTGTATCAAATTGGGTGTAGAACGAATTCTGCGTGGTGTTAAGAGGTTGGCAAAATCCTTGATTTCAAATGACTTCCACGGAAATTTCATTTTTAGAACCTTTTCAGTCAATTGAAGACCTGAATTGCAAAACATCCTAAGTCCATCTTCTGTTCGTCGGTATCTATGTTCCAAGGACTATTCACTTGCATAATATTACATCCTAACTACAACTCAAAACCCCTTTCTTTTAATACAAAATAATTTCAGTTGAATAGAATAACATCCGAAGTCCTTGGACTATTTTTTTATCCCCCTGAAAATAAATACTCCGGTGGACTTGCGATGTTTTGCAGGTCAGGTTTTCAATTTTTCCTGCCGATAGCAATCCCCTGGGTATCTTGAAAATACTCCCTCCCTTCGGAGAGATTTCTTTGAAGGGAACACCAGTTTGCCATTTTGTTGTGTATACTTTTAGGACTAAAATGATCTGTATATCATTCACCTTTGAAATTACATTACTATCTCTTACTGGTTTCTACCAGACGCTACAATAAACAACTTTGCCGTCTTTTGCAAATGACTCCACAACTTTCCCGTAACTCATTAAGATATCTTAAAATGCATCATTAAGGACACCTTCACATTGAGAGCAAAGAGATATTAGACACAAAAGAAATAGCGTCAATTGATTTACGAGTTTATGTGGAATAATACTTACATGAAATGATAACAAAAAATGTCTTTTTCTAAGCGTTACCAAAACATTGTCCAACAGTTTAGTCTCCCCCTCTGCAAGAGAACAAACGAAAGATGAAGCTATTTTTATGTTTCTTGCTGGTTGGACTGTCGACCTTCATGGGTTCCGCTGAGGACTTACATGACAATAGTAAGTTGAAGAGTTTAAAATATGATGTTGAAATTAAGCATTGTGGTCTGATAAACATTTATTTTAAGCTTATTTATTTTAAGAATATTTGATTTGCATCAGTTAAAGGTGATGGTTCTATTGTCTATGCTCCTCCATGTCTGAAGCTCAGAGAGAACTACTATTCTCCCGAAAGGCACATAGAAAGTAGTGGAAAGTTTTCTTTTCTACTGACTATTACGGAATTTGCTTAGCAGGACTATGAAAAATCGTTGAAATCCTGAAACAATATGGTCGTCAGTGGGATTTAACTTCCAATCTCCCCAATGTCGATCCAAAGTGGAATCTGGATTCGATGTGAGGACTTGGCCAACTACGAGAAAGGTACCGGTAACTCTGTGCTGAGCTAGTCTATACTCGGATTTTCTAGTATGGATTTCCTGTTCGAAGTAATCGTTCTTCAAATGTTCTAAGCAAATTCATTTGTCAAATGAATCCAGGTAATTGTGTTCCTTGACAAACAAAGTCCTCCATTTCAAGGGTGGACATGTAATAACTGCGGTAATAATGAATTACGTGCTGGTTTCAATGTAAACTCGTGTGCTGAGGGCAATTCCAATACCAGACAATTTATTCTAGATATATGCTACGAATATATTAGGATTCCATAGCCATAAAACATTCTACGAATGTCTGAATAGGAGTGAACACATATGCTGAGAACATTTCCTGGGATATTCTACGAATGTATGGATGATGCTTATTCGCTTTAAATATTCTAAGAATATTCCAGGGATAACCAGAGAATTTAAACCTACGATATTCTTATAATGCTCTTGGAAGAATACTCTAAGAACATACTTATTTAATTCCAAATATTCTAGGCTATTGTATAAATACAGGGGATATAAATGGAATATTCCTGGAATATGTGCAATACAGAGATGTGAATAATTTCGTTAAAATATCTTTATCAGAAAAAAATAGGAAACAATTCAATTAGAAGATCCTCATCAGCTATAATAACATAAAGAAACCTAATGGCGTCTTTGGTACATCATCTTCACCTTAGATGTCCGTCTTTGATATGAAAGACCAAATATTTTCAATTTTTCACATGGAGGCGCATGTAGAGGAGAACACTGATTTTGTAAATGTTATTGTCATTCAAAAAAAAAAAAAATCCTTTACTTCACTGGTTAAAACGTCGCTGACTTAAAAGGAAGATTGTTAGCAAAACGCATGACTAATTATTCTGGAGGGGGGAGTGGGGCAAAGGGAACAATACACTTTATAGTCTCAAATTGCACGGTTGCAAAACGGAAGTACTCAGATAATATATACCCTGTTAAAGTCTCGAGCTTTGACAACTCGTCTTACAATGTTTTTGAAGTCGGCGTGATTATAGGAGGAGCTATTTCACAAAGATTTATTAAATTATATTAATTTTTTGGACAGTTTCGAAAAGATGAATTAATAGTTTTCTTGTCTGTTCTGTTCATTGTATTCTGAACTAAGTTGTGCATTTGTACGACTATTTCCGTTCGCTCAAAATAAAATTTTATTTATGTTCATAATAGAAAAGTATGTGTATGAGATATCAAATCGTAAATTCTATGAATTGAGATGGAGATATCACTACATTTGGAAATAATTATATTGAGGCCTTGTATCCATACTTAATTTAATTAAAACAGACTGACACACTTAACTTAATTTTTTAAAAAAAAATAAACACGCATCAGCGTAACGGTTTCAATGGTCTAAGAACATCGTCAGACGACACACCAATAAACACTAACAGTTCATAAAAAGCACCAGAAGGTCAAGAGATCCTTTCTACGTCATCCGATCATGTCCTATAATTCGTTTACTTTCCAAACTAAACAAATTTTAACCAATCACAGTTCTTCGTTCACTGAGCACCCACCCACCCGCTAGTAAAGAGACCGCTATCACAAACAATTGTGACGTAGAAAGGATCTCTTGGCCTTCTGGTGCTTTTAGTGTTTATTATTGTGTCGTCTGAGGAAGACGTTGTTAGAACGTTGAAACTGTAACGCTTGCTGTGTCTTGTTACAATAAAGCTAAGTAAGTGATAGCCTTGTAAGGCTGTTCTAATTACATTGGAAATATTACCACAAAGCAATGAAAATTGTCTATGGAAATAAGGAGAAAATATTTCAGCGTTGTGTTTTATTCTATTTGTATGGCGCTTTCATAATACTAATTAGTTCTTCTTAAAACATTTTAGGTGGTCCGTGCATCATAGTTCATAGTTCAGACGAGGAAGACTTATATTCTAAATTCCTTCGGAGGAGAGCAATAGAGAATAGTAAGTATTAAATATAAATTCTAATCATCTTTCAATTTTAGTAATTTTTTTTTAATCTTTACATGGCGCTTTACGTTTTAAAAGTATTGAAATCAGAACAAAATCCATTTTAAGGCAAACTCGGTTAAATTAGAACATGACCTAACCCAATGATTCTTAATCGGTGAGTCACAGTGATTGACCAGAGATGGCGTAAATCGGAAAAGAGAATTAGTTGATAGTCTACACTAGTGGTTTTCAACCTTTTGAGATTCACCTAAGACAGATTAAAGAATGCGATTTATAGTTTAAGGTTGCCCTTGTTTTACTAATTTTAACATGCGTAGTATTTTAGTGACTAAGCTTATGGCATTTCAATTTCTTTTGTGAGTTGAATACCAAAGGCTCTCCTCTCAAGAAAAGTGTACAGATGGCACTAAAAATGTATAATATGTAATAGTTTTCTCTGTTTCAACATTTTTTTTATTTGATTGTTCACCGAGTTGACAAAACTAACGCAAGAGGTCTCTGATTCTTTTAACATATGCTGCTCCCTACCGAGAGAAAAAGGAACTTCTTTGAACTCACTTCTTTCCATGCAACAAATATACGAAACATCTTTTAATTATTTAATCATAACGGGACAGTCTTATTTGAAGAAAAATAATTATTAAAGAAGTTGGAGCTGTGATTCTACAAACAATTGCAAGGGCTCGGGTCCCTTGATAACATTTTAGCCACGCAAGCATTATTTTTTATAAAATTGGCTGACAACACTGACATCTGAAGCACGTAGGTACTGGAAAACTCACAGTACTTTCCTATAGTGTCGAATAATGTTCATGCTGAGTTTGACGCAGCTACGTTTAACAGAATTGAAACAATTTGAATGTTTTTCTTTTAGAAAAAATGGCTTTGCAACACTGAAATAATGCACCAATCAAGACTGTTCCGGGAACTCTGAACTAGTCTACTCAAGACCCTTCCAACCCCACCTCAGGCACGTCTCTGCACCTTGTGGGTCATGAGATATATTTTAGGTATAAGTTTGCAACACTGAAAACAGGGTTCTTGGGACCAGAAACAGCCACAGTATGTGTCAAATAATATTTATACCAAGTTTGGTACTCCTATGTCTAAAGTAACGGAAGCAATTGGAGAAAATTATATTTTTTTTTAGAAAACAGGTTGGCAACACTGTTAAAAGGGTTGCTTTTAGGTGTAAACATCCTCTGTATTTCTGTATTATATTAAATAATGTTTATCCCAAGTTTGGCGCAGCTAAGTCTAACTGAATGGAAGCAAATTGAACAATTGAATACGTAATTCGGAAAAGGGCCCAAGCTCATGAAATGATTACTTTTTTCAGGATACACTAAAAAAGTTGTAACAGTGGTATCGTGGAAGTGAGCAAAATTACTTGTCTGTTGAAAAAATGTCGTTGTGTCCCCAACACAGCTGAAGAGAAGTTTGCAAATTGTACTACATACATGTTCTAAAATTAATTGTTCAAATTAAATTCTTTGGGCCCTTCTCCGAATCACAACTGCCGATTTGAATTCCAACTTTGGCTCTTGAACACATCAGGACTGTTTTGGAATAAAAATAAAATTAAAAAAAAAAAAAAAAGAAACAAATCTGCTATAAAGGGTAATGATTGAAATTCAAACCACCTAATAGACAGAAGTGACATCTGGCAGCACTCAACACAAATCATTAATCACAACATCTCTGCGCACTTCTGAAATTACACCTAGTGTACGGGTAATCTTAGAAAGATGAAACTCTGTAACACTCGTTTAAATTGCATTTTGAATTTAATAAACGCCATGGCTTATATAACATCTCTTGATGATAATGGATCTCAAAACCCGGCTGTAGCTCAGTTGGAAAGGGGTTTCCGTTGCATTCGGAAGGTCCTGGATTCGATACCAGCAGCCGACTACCCTAACTGAATTTTCCCTGTTTGTTTTCTGTCACACCAGGCAAATGCAGTGATGGTACCTTGTACTTATGTCCTGGCGTGTCTTTTCCTCATCTTTTTCCCTACCCTATCACGACCTGAGTCATAGATGCCTAAAGGCCATAAGTAAAATTCAAAATTCAGTTCTCAATATTCTATAGTGTCCATTTCATGAATTAGTTGGCTCATTTTGTTTGGCTTATTTAATTTACATTGTATGGATTAAACAGGCAGCTATGGTGTAAGCACATCACAAGTTTGGGACTTCGTGACAAATGCCACAAATGTGGGACTTGGGCCCATTTCCAAATCACATGGATTTTAAACATACATTTTCATGTGGAAGCAGTAGCAGTTGGGACCTACTTTTTGACACAGATATCAACAGCCATGTAAAGCTTCAGAATCAGCAAAAAAATCAGAATAGGTAAAATGTGGACTTGGGCTCTTTTCCGAATCAGGTCTTTAATTTAAAAAAAAAAACAAGTGGGTTGGCAATACTGAATTATGACACAAATCAAGACGGTTCTGACGGTTCTCAGCTAGTGTATCCAAGACTTTTCCAACGACACCTCAAGCATCTCTCTACGCTTGTAGTTCCTGATATTTAATTTCTGTACACGGACGAACGGACGGACGCCATGAGCGGGAATAGAAGGTTCCTTTTGTTATAGCTTTCCTATCAAGAGACTTGAAAAGAAAGAAGAGAATATAAGAGAGAATTTATAAATTGAGAAAAAGTCTTTTTAATAATTTAAAAAATAAGATGAACAGTTATAGTTATGAATGTATATTATTATTATTATTATTATTATTATTATTATTATTATTATTATTA
>JAGDQP010026003.1:10306-26352 GCA_022664845.1 Lepisma saccharinum
ATTATTATTATTATTATTATTATTATTATTATTATTATTATTATTATGGTAAATGTCATAAATATAACTATTCTTGATATTCATTTTATAACCACGGATATAGTAAAAAAAAAGCTATCAGGAAATTAAAACCTAAGTCCTCTATTGGAACGGATGGAATACCCAATTATATAATTAAAGGTTGTTCATACACTCTGGAATCTATATTGGCCGATATCTTTAATAGGTCATTAAATGAAGGTATATATCCAGACGAATTAAAAAATGCCTTTGTGGTACCTATACATAAAGGTGGTGATAAGAAACTGCATAGTAACTATAGACCAATAACAATATTAAATTCATTTACTAAAATATTTGAAAGCATAGTCACTGAACACCTTCAGTTTCACCTAAAACATAAATTGTACTCCAACCAACATGGTTTCACTCCTGGTAGATCAGCTCTAACGAACTTAGTACAATTATCGAACTTTGTACAAGGGCACGTTAAAAGTAGGTCACAGTGTGATGTGATATACATCGACCTATCCAAAGCTTTTGATACTGTAGACCATGAATTGGTAAGTTGGATCAATTGTGTTTATCCCCAAGATATAATAAATGATTTCATAATTATCTCACAAATAGAACGTTTAAGGTGAAAATAGGCAATACAGTATCTAACTTGTCAAAAATAAATAATGGAATTCTCCAAGGTTCCCCACTTGGGCCTTTATTATTTAATATTTTTATAATGACCTATGCCCGTTAGTGACAAACTCAATGCTGTTGTTATATGCTGATGACTTAAAAATAGTTCAAGATGTAAAGTCCAACATTGATAATATAATACTTCAAAACGATATCAATACAGTTACTTCTTGGTGTAGTGAAAACAAAATGAAAATTAATACTCAAAAGACTTTCTTTGTAAGCTGCACTAATAAAACCCAATATCATGCCAGTGCATATAGAATAGATGGAACAAATATTGTTAAAGCAACTGAAATCAAAGATCTCGGTATAACTTTTGAGGAAAAATTTATATTTAATAGACAAGTAGCAAAAAGTACCTCTGAAGCTAGAAAACTAATAGGTTTCATATTCTATCAATGGAGGGAATTTATTAATCCTGGAACTTTTATAATGTTATATAAATCATTGGTTAGGCCAAAGGTTGAATATAACTTATGTCTTCAATATGAAATGACTTGTCTAAAACTTGTTGTAATTTAATTGAAGCTACTCAAAAATGTTCTATAAGATTATTTTGCTTTAAATTTCATCTACCGTATTTTAAATACGATTATGACTACTGGTTTGGTTTCTTCAATATTGAAACATTACACGAAATAAGGAATGAAATGGATAAAGAGTTTTTATGTAAAATTTTGGACAACAAATTACAATCCACACATATACTTGAGAGAATAGTGTGGACTGTACCCTTGTACAAAATGAAAAAAAAAAAATCATGTTTAAAATCGACAGGCAAAAACGATTTTCTGTTAAGTAGAATAATCAAACACTATGAGGACAGAGTTTAAATCACGAAAAGGATGTTAGTTACTCTACGCTGTACAATGTAGTTAGTTTTTAAACTTTTTATATGTATCTTAAGCTTGTATTACTGTAAGATAAATATGTAATACTTTTCCTGACACAATGCTATATTAAGCTCTGTAAGGCTGCTCATAGCATGTTTTTAAATAAACAATTATTATTATTACACTGGTCAACAAAATTAAGGGTCACAAAAACTTTTTTGAAATTGAGTATGAAATATATTGCTTTTGGAGCGATGAGTTCAAAACTGACCACCGTTTTGCCATCACTCACCATTTTGTCATAAGTGATATTCATATTTCTGTACCTGAGAGCCAGAACCGCATAAGTCCAATTTTTGCCAAAGAATGATGAATGCAGTTTTGTATAGTATTTGGAAGTTCTCACATAATGGTTGCATGATTCTTGTTCTAAACAGGTTAATAATGTTAGAAAAAAAACTCTATTATTTAGTTTGTCTATTTAGGTTCTATGTGACAGGAAGCAGATGTTTTTCTTTTTTCGAAACAAGGAAATGTGACTCACATGGTTCTGACTCTCAGATACAGATTTCAGATTTGTAACTAAAGAGGGAGTCAAAAGTCATATTACAGCGTTGTAGTTAACAAACCGCCAAGGAAATCGTGTATCGTAGTGTATAAAAGTGGAATTGTTTGAAAAGGCTACATTGAATTGATAATCAACTTTACCGCCATGTTGAATACCGCCATATTGGATAACGATCATTTTTTTCAAGTGGCAACTAGGTCATATGACATATCAAATAATACGAGAATGTTCCCAGAAAGCCATTCCGTATGTTAGATTTGGACTAACTGTTACGGTACTAGAATTTGAAAATAACTCCGACACCGCAACAGATAGGTCAAATGTAATACCAGTCATGACTTTCTGAGAACATTCTCATGTTGTTTGATATATCACACGACCCACTTGCCATTTGAAAGAAAAATGACCTCTATCCAAAATGGCGCATTTCAAGATGGCGACCAAGTGATCATCTAGTCCAAAAATTTAGTCCTTTCCCACTATACTATACTACATTTTCATACCACAATGCTTCATTTCCTGGATGATTTGTGAACTTCAAGGCTGTACTGCGACAGTATAGTGTTTATCTTTCAACTATATATGCATGCAAGTGACGAAATCGTACGTGATAAGGGACACTATTCGTCCCGAGAAATCCGTGACCGTACCGAAATTGAGATCTACGTCCAAGTGCCCCGAGAATAATTCTCGGGACGTATAAATGTTCCGGTTTTCACCGAAGAAGAAAGGAAATAAAAATATTATGTCCATTCTTTTCCCACCACAATAATAATAACTACAGGCGTTAGAGACGGATAGGTCCTGAGCCTGCCCCAACGCCATCTGTCCGCGGTTGGTGGAACTGCGTCCACCTAAGTGACGGCAGTGTAGTTAGCGTTGCGCCCCACCTGGCCACGAACCGGGGCTTTCTAGACCGAGTGGCCGTCACGTCTTTATTCACGTGATTCCGCAGTTTGTCACGACTGTGGGTGGACGCTGAAAAGTGGGACTCCAACCGGGAATTTAACCCGGGATACGCGGACTGTGAAGCCACACTTTCTCGTGATTATACTCTCTTCAATTTATGAGTACGGTACGTCAATTAAAAAAAAAAAACACCCACACACCTTGAATTCACAGAACATGGATTTAATCAACTTTCACAATTCAACTGCCTACAAATTTAACGAAACATTTGTTTCATTTTAACAAGGACAAAGAGTTTTGGTGCTCAATGTTTATTGTTGTTAGTATTACCCTTTATTTCCATCTTCATCTTACTTCAGAGTTATTTGAATCACTGACTGACCTTCTTGGTAATTTTCCGCTGATCATAACAATAAGAAGAAGAATAGTATACTATGTTTAATAAAACCTAACCTAACCTCATGCAATCTAACTTAACCTTTTACTAAAACGAGCTAATTTAGCCAAGTGAATGAAAAGCTAGAAAGAACACTAGTTAAACTTGAACCAGAGCGTATATAAAAGAAGTTCAGACTTAAAACATCCTAAAATATATTCATTGTTGGAGGCAGAATTATGGCCATACTTTTCAGTTAGAGAGATGTAAGGCTAACATAGGAAGAAATTATAATTTTCCAAGGTTTTCTGCACATTAAGTTCGTAAGATATGAATTGCGCGGAATATTTCAACTCAGGAGAACGGAAAGAGAGACCACTCTTTTAGAGAGGATTGTCATCAGAGAAAAGATGAGAAATTTAAGCTCGAAAATAGAAAGGATCTATGGTAGTCCTTTGTGATGGAAATGTAATCTATTTAGATCAACAATTTCCATCTATTGAGATGATTTTTTTTTCAACTTTTTAACATGAAAAAGAGTCAATAAAATGTTGAAAATGTAAGAAGAAGCAAGAGGAAGCATTTATTCATAAGAAGTAAGGAAAAAAAGTAATGTTCATCTGAATGAGAAAGAAGAAAAAATCGTGTCCTCGTCAGGGATCGAACCTACCTGTCAGCAATTCAACGCTTTATCACCTATGCTAGCCGAGTAGCTGAAAGACTACGCATGCGAAAAGATCTCCTTCGTCCCGTCACATAGTTGAAAACAACTTTCAGCTTTCTTGTCTCCCGACGTCTTCTGATATATACGACCTTTCCGATTTCAAAGTTTAATAACTCACGTTTATTTATTTACCAATGACATGCAAGTTACGTTAAATGAAAGAACTCAAAAAGTTTTAGTGACTGGCAACTGTGATATTTAGTTACGCATTCCGTCGCTAGGGCGAAAGTAAATCAAGATGGCCGAAAACGAAGACAGAAGAGCATTTTGTCTTCTCTAATTTTCATTTACAACAGTCTGTAGTTCGTGTTAAGCGAAGTTTTAGAACGTGCGACTTTTTTTGTGAAGTTATGTTAAAAACCAAGTGTAGCTACGAAACAACTTACTTGAACTTCGAGTACGGAAGCAATTGCGTCTATTGACTCTGAGATATTGAGAAGAGTGTGGCAGGAATTATACTATAGGATTGATGTGTACCGAATTACAAAAGGTACTCATATTAAGCATCTTTGATCTGGAGCATCACAAGATGTATTAAAAAAAACTTTTTGAGCTTTTCTTTCATTTAACGTAAGTTGCATGTCATTGTGAATTAATAAGCGTGAGTTATTAAACTTTGAAATCGACAAGATCATTTACAATAGTCCTGTATTCCTGTTATTGGGAAAACTTGTCAGGGCTTTTGTTATCATTTGTAACTAAAAGCGATTATCTTCATATTTAAATGGTGGCGCGCATTGAGCAGAGTGCGCAACCAAACATACATAAAGGGTTTAGTGCAGTACCAACCTTCTCCTCCCCAACTTCTTTCTTAGGTATGTGACTACCCTTAAAGGGAAACTAGCAGAATTACTGTTATAAGAATAATATTGCTGTGTCAATTGTTATGGAACTGAAATAGAACTATTGTCGGATACCGGTATATTACAACCTTACCACCACCATTTATTTCACAAACTCATTTTCATCGTGCAAATTAAAAATTCATTATTAACAAAAAAATTGATACTCATTGACCAGAAGGATAGGTAGTTGACTTAAAGACGATTCTATAGATGTAATATACCGATATAACGATTCTATAGACAGTGGTAGAGATATAATTCCATTTTTGTTAACGCCAGTTGTGTTAAGGAGTGGTCGCCTAAAGAGTTTAATTATTCATCATTTCAAAAAATTAAGTTGGAATCATAAAATAATTACAAATTAGGTTGAAATTACGAATTCAGCTAGTGCAATGTAATTTATTTAATAATCACAAATAGGATAAGATATTACATCTCTTAACTATTTTGAAATTGGTATTGAATTTTATTTTGTATCGTGTTAACCATTGCATAACCATAACCATACTTATTATTACAGGCTGCAGTACTTATTTCAGCAAGTGGGCTGAAGAATGTCCAAACTTTTTATTATATATATACGTATCATTATATTCTCAGATTTTTCTTCGAAGGTATAAATATTTAATAAAATCGTATTTAAAATGTTCATGTATTATTGTCAACCGATGTTAGTTGTTGTAACAGTATCCATTTGTTGTTAATCATAAAAGTAAATTATTTCTCTATTTCAGAACTGGAAGAAAGTGATGCGCAATCTAAAAATACAGGGAATGAAGTATCCAGCCAACCTAATGTTATGTTAGTCACAGCAATTTCTCAACAACCACTACCGATGGTCTCTACGGAACCTGTTACCATAAACAATCAACCTGAGATTGCTGGAGAACACATGAACATCACCAGGGATGAATCACTAGTAACTTCACCATCTACTACCACAAGTAATCAACCACAAAATTCAGTGATAGTAGATATGACCACAGTAGTTTCTACAAAACCTTCTACCATAAATAATGAAATCAAATTTGTGACAGAACATAACACCATAAAACAAGAGTCACCAGTAACTTCACAATCTACAATTTTAGAGAAACAACCACTAAATCTAATGACAAATTCCATAATTTCTACAGAACCTTCTACCATAAGTAATCAGCAGGGAATTGTTGAAAAACATACCACTATCAGGGTCGAACCACTAGTACTTACAGAATCTACACTCATAAATGGTGAACCATTAAATACACTTACATTAGGTACAGAATCGCGGGTTACAACGGAACCTTCTACCATAAACAATCAGCACGAAATTGTTGAAAAACATACCACCATAAGGGAAGAACCACTAGTAAATACAGAATCTACACTCATAAATGGTCAACCACTAAATACAATTGCATTAGGTACAGAATCGCTGGTTGCAACAGAACCTTCTACCATAAACAATAAGCAGCCAGTTGTTGAAGAATATTCCACCATAAGGGCCGAACCACTAGTACATACAGAATCTACAATTATAAATGATCAACCATTAAATACAATTGCATTAGGTACAGAATCGCTGGTTGCAACAGACGCTTCTACCAGAAATAATCAGCAGGAAGTTGTTGAAGGACACGCCACCATTAGGGCCGAACCACTAGGACTTACAGAAACTACGCTCATAAATGGTCAATCATTAAATACAATTGCATTAGGTACAGAATCGCGGGTTGCAACAGAGGCTTCTACCATAAACAATCAGCAGGAAATTGTTGAAAAACATACCACCATAAGGGCCGAACCACTAGTACATACAGAATCTACACTTGTAAATGGTCAACCACTAAATTCAATTGCATTAGGTACAGAATCGCTGGTTGCAACAGAGGCTTCTACCATAAACAATCAGCAGGAAGTTGTTGAAGAACATACCACCATAAGGGCCGAATCACTAGTACATACAGAATCTATACTCGTAAATGGTCAACCATTAAGTACAACAGAGGCTTCTACCATAAACAATCAGCAGGAAGTTGTTGAAGAACATACCACCATAAGGGCTGAATCACTAGTACATACAGAATCTACACTCGTAAATGGTCAACCATTAAGTACAATTGCATTAGGTACAACAGAGGCTTCTACCATAAACAATCATCAGGAAGTTGTTGAAGAACATACCACCATAAGGGCCGAATCACTAGTACATACAGAATCTACACTCGTAAATGGTCAACCACTAAATTCAATTGCATTAGGTACAGAATCGCTGGTTGCAACAGAGGCTTCTACCATAAACAATCAGCTGGAAGTTGTTGAAGAACATTCCACCATAAGGGCCAAACCACTAGTACATACAGAATCTACACTCATAAATGGTCAACCATTAAATACAGTTGCACTAGGTACAGAATCGCCGGTTGCTACAGAACCTTTTACGGGAAACAGCGAGGCTGACATTATCCCAGAAGACTCCACTGCAACGGACGAGCCTCTGGTTAGCACAGAATCTACAGATATGAGTAATCAGCCATTAAATTCAACGACAGATAGTATTCAACCAATGGTTTCTACAGACTCTACTTCCATACATAGCCAACGGCTAAATACTACAGAATATACAACCATTGCCGACCAACTGCTAAATAGCACAGACCAATCAATAATTGCTACCGAACGTACAACTATTATCAGCGAACCGTTACCTACTTCGGTAACTACTGAATCAAACAAACAGAAACCTACACCAATAACTTTCGATCCTCAACTCTTCTACCCTGACCAAGTGGTAGGATATCAGACCGGTTACGGAGGAGGATTTAGTTTTCGAAGTCAATTATACTCAGGCAGTGCACTACCATTTTTAAGAACATCACCAAGACAAGTGTTGGATAGTCATCCCCTTCTGATTCTCTTACAGACTCAGAAAGAAGAATTTACCGCTTTCTTTTGTACTAGAGGTGTAAATTGTATTAACGATGATAGGGACTTTATGACATTAAGGACCACACTAGAATTGAAGAAGTATCACACCATTCTCGTATATCCAGGAGCAAGTCTTGAGGCATACCTTCCAGTTAACACTACTGTACTCACTCTTTTGTTGGAGAAAAATTTGACACCCGAATTTTTGAGCCGTCTTATTAGTGGGAATATTGCATATCTTATTGTAAAGAACCAATAGAGATACTTTCTGAATTCTCTTCGCAATTTCTGAATGCAATTGAAAATGTAGAACTTTCTGAATTACTTGAGAATTTAGTCGATAACAAAAGGTTTATGTTCAGGGAACAATGCTGATGAAGTTAGAGGTTTCAAGCAGTATTCCTTTAGTCTTATGATACCATTGACTAAGTTAGGTTAGCTTAGGTTTGTTTCACTTAGTTTACTTTATGACGATGTGCATTTTTATTCTGGGCAGAGGCAGAAACAGATAGACAATAAAATATAACCTTTAAGTAACTCACTTGGATTTTGCGTGTGTAATACAGTTTTTTACATACTTACCGTACCTCGTCATTTGTTGTTGCGGTTTAATTTTGTAAATTATTCTATATTCATTATGAAAGTAAATTTCACCAAATCAAAATCAAATATTTTTCAATGATTAACATTTCTGGTCAAATCTCTTGCTTTTCTTATAAAGAAACATATCTTTTGTGTGTGCGTGTATGAGTGCATGAATATTTCTAGCATAAGTATAATGTTTTTTTTACTTACTTTGTATAATCAAATATTAATTTTAAAAAATCTCAAGCATTTTGAACGTTTTTTGTAAATATATATTTTAGCGTCACGTATTGTAGGCATTGTAAATGTTAATAAAGATATTGTATTTAAAATACCATTCTTTTGATTGCACGATACTTAACTACGTGGTTATTTTTTACTTCTCTATTTTAATTCTACGTTATTTAGACAGATGAAATTTGAAATTATTTATAATTCTTTAGTTAAAGTTACGAAGAAAGAAGTTGTCTTTGCGCAATAACACGAGAAGTATTTATTTCCATTAGTTTGGGAAAAATGCAATCAATGTCTTGTGAAATTGTCACTAATGGAAAATACTGTTGTAGTATCCTTAAATATTTAAGTTTCCTCTTTAAATAATCGGGTAATGGAGACTGACGGCTAGCAAGATGTAAAACCCTGTTCAGTAATGTATACGCATAGTGATGATCCTTTCATACTGATTACGTCATTAGAGGTAGGTGTTATTATTCGAATCTGGACTGCACCACCTGCCTTGCCGTACTGCAAGAATTCGACAGATCCTATTTACGATGTGTGGTAACCTAGGATGGACCACGACTATAACATGAAGGAAGTGTGAGCATTTGAATGGCGCCACCTCCTGCTTTACCGTAGATACAGTGTGTTCTGGCTGTACTGCGTACCATGCAAATAATATATGCAACTACCGGCTTTGAATGGTGTCTCCTACTAATTTTCCGTCGGTATGTACAATGCATATGCAGAGTCGTTCATCTAAATATCCTTTTGCTGGTTTGATCATGGAATTTAGATGGTCCTTTACAATAAGTAGATTACCTAGGAATTCTGCTAAAAATCTTTTACCAACTAAATACAACGAGTACAGACAAGGTATAACTTGCAACATTCGTAACAATTTTAAAAGGTTCTGGTCACTAATTAAGCAGAAAACCAGTAGTAAACAGGTCCCAGTGGAAATGACATACAATAATTTAGCTGCTACTTGGCCTGATAGAACGGATTTATTCTGATAGAAGTCTAGTCTGCCAGGGTATAATAAGTAGGTACCATCCCGGCATTTGCCTGGTATGATTGAAGAAACACCCTGAAAATGTATGATCATTGCTAGCTGTGTTACGCAAATGTACTGCAGTGCGTAATTTTTCAACCGTTGCTTGAGAAAGTCTCCTTAAACGCGAAAAGTATTGAAAACGTTGGTTCAACTTATGGATAGGCTACTGGAAAGGCCAAAGAATATGAAGAGTGCAGGGGTGAAGCTGATAAGTCAATATTCTTTATTTTTCCAGGAGACTAAATTTAAGTTTTCAAGATTTCCAATGTTTTCTTTTCTCAAGTATTTTTTCACTTTTTTATATAAAATGGTGAAGTATAATAGGAAAACATTTCTATTTAAGTTGTAAAAAAATGGTTTAAGGGATGTAACAATACACTCAGTTTTTATCATCAATACAAATTTTACAGATGAAGAATTTGGCATTGTGTGATTTTAAGTCTTCTGCTATTAAATTAACAGCACTTGTTATAATTTGAAGTCTCCATTTACATGAGTGACACCCGTGGGTAAGTGGCAATGCTTGCTGCCTTATAATTAAGAGGCACTGGGTTTGATTCCCGGTGAGAACACGAGGGGTTCAAAGCCCACGTTAAACTACTTCCCGTACTTAGAACGCCATCTTAATCCGATGGAAGGCAATAGCAAACTACCATAGGTTCACCTTGCCCAGGGACCTTTGGGACAGGACCTGCATTCGAGCAGAACACTCATTACCATCCACTTGCATCGGTCTCCTGTTTCGTGTGATTGCAGTCTTAAACATTTCGTGACATCACTAACTCGACCAAACTCTTCCTTTCGTTGGTAAACTTCTTCGAAGGCATATTTTCTTCATGAACAGGAGAGTCACTCTGTTCTATGTTCATATTTAGATGCAAGTAGATGGAAATCCTTTCGAAACTCATTCCAAGGGCAAACTAGCAACTAAATTTATCCTAACAATAATTGTGTGACAACAATTGGCTGGTATTGCCATTATAGCTATACAGGCCAAACATCGAAGACACAATAAATATTTACATAAGATTCCTTGGACTTGTCAGAACATTCCCCTGTTTTGTATGGACTTGTAAGGTTTTCCCTTGTATGCATTTTTAAAACATTAAAATATCTCTGGACTTGCCACGTTGTTGCCCAGTTCAGTGAAGCCATCTAAAATGATACTAGGTAAACTACTAAATAAAAAAAATATCCGAAAATTTGTAATTTTGGGGTTATCAGTTTTTTCCCCTGTACTCTTCATGTGCAAGCTAGTTACGGCTCGGGATCAAAATAGCAGGTGAAATAGTCCGTGAATACAATCTGCAATCCCTATTTGTTAATCATATCAAAGCTACTCTTTTCTATGTATCTTGCCAGACTAACTCCAAATACTCGTGTCTAAATTGAACGAGCGTCATACCAGGCTTCTCCTTGTTTTCATTTTTTATATCAAACTACCAGTGAAGTTACTCTCCTCCAAGTTCAACTGGAAAGCCGCCACTGATGAAAGTGAGGTACTAATAATCAATATGAAGTTCCTAGTCTCATCGCTATTGTATTTCAAAATTAGTATTTGAAAATCTACCATATTTGCAAGAATCAGATTGGTCAACGTTTTCTGGCCAAAACCGAACAAGTTCACATTGTTCCTTTTTTACTGCAGAATCTTGATTGCACAAAAGTGGTATAGTTTTCTTGATACCAGCCTTTTGTTTTTAATTTGATAAAGTACAAACATTTCGCTTGTGCAGAAATATCATATTCCGACATTATTAAATTTCTAAATGTCATACGTTCACACCATGTGTGGAGACATAAGTAATTATTTTCTGCAAATAAAACTAAGACAGGATGTTCAAATTTAAATTATTTTTTTCTAATCAAACTATTGAGAAGCTAAAACGAAAATTTTAAACATATTTTTAGTAAGCACACTACAAAAAACATGCTCAGAACAACTAAAACTTTGTTGGTCATGACTCAATTTTGTTTATCGTGAACAGCATTTTCAACAAACTGTTTGCTTTATGTAATTTAATTATAGGTTATAAAATTAATAATAAAAACAAATCTTGGACTTGTTCGGGTTTGTTATTAACCATGGAAAACCATTCAAGTTTTGCACGGTTAGGCTACAAAGTTACTTTAGTATCTACTTGAAAGAAAAATGATGTAGATATATATACATATAAAATATTTTATTATTGTAATCAATTACAGAATTAGATTTACATCAGCCAATATACATACATACATATTCGCAGTACATTTGTTTTTAACTATATGTGAACCAAGAACAAGCAGTTTTTGTAGAATTGTTGTTTGTAAACAGCTAATATATGAACAATATCCAGATAACATTCACTGTAGGTACGTACATAAGGCACACAACAAAGTTACAATATAGTCCAGTCATTAAACATTAAGAAATTAGTTTGTTTTTTTAAGTATCATAGAAGCAAGACAATTGGAAGGCATGGTTCCTTTACTCTCTGATTTAAATTTTAGAAATTATCCAAAAAAAATAAAGAAGTCGCCATTTTCTAGTCGCCATCTTAGAAAATGAAGGCCTTTCCTTTTTTTTTTCAAATGTTCACGTAAACAATAGCATTTGTGAAAACTGTATCTCATAAAAATTGTAGAGTGTAAACTCTGCAAATGAAAGGTTCAATTCTTTGATTTTTTTTTGTAAGAACACACGTTATGTGTTGAAAATTCATAAATAAAAATGTATTAGCAGAGGCTGAAGCCACCATATTGGAAAATGGCGGCTAAAACTTCCTTGATGGTTTGTTTCAAATATTGATCATTGTGTGCAAAAGGAAATCAATAGAAATAAAAATTGTATTTTATAATAATTTCCCTAAATTGCCTGTTTGATCGTTTTAAAATGAATTTCAACATAAATAATTGTCTCCTTATTAATATAATACAGCTATTGTAGATTCATGCTAACATTTTCCAGACACATAAACAAATGATGCCGTCATTTTGCGTTATGACGTTGAAGTGTTATCTCCACTTTCAAATGTCAGTGCATTGTAAAGTTTATAAAGAGGGCAATGGTTTACATGTTGCTTTTAAACAAATCACGTCATCACAGTATTCACTTGTAGTTAGTACACTTTAATGTTACATTCTTTTTATCAATGCCCTTTCCCACATGTTACAGTTACAAAAGACAATTATTGGCAAATAATTTTCAGACATATCTAGACTCTTATCTACGTATTCTTCATATTGTAACGGGACTTACATTTTGGATTCAATAAAAAAATCAGTTCATATTTTCGCCACCATGTCGCCCTTAAGGCTATAAATTGTATAAAATAATTTATAAACCGTTATCTCAACAATCAAATTAAAGGCAGATAAAGACAGATGAAAGTAACAAGTTTCATATTTGAGCACTTTTGTAAGCATTAAATGGCGTATTTATTTTTATTATATATGGATCTGTTTGATAACAAATTGGAATACTATGTATTATACATGAAGCACAAAATGGCGTGTCAAAATTCTGTATGCAAAAGTATATGTATATATCAAATAAAGGAGAGTTTGATGCGAAGTTGTAACTTCGGGATTATCACGTCACGAATCGAAAGCTCCCGAAGTTCGGTGTACCACGTGACATACTCAAATGTATATAAGACGGCCGCAGAGCAATCTAAATTCAAAATCAGATTCTCTCGGCCTACGGGCTGAACCATACCTAGCTCTCTTGCTTCGTGTATGCTTCTTGGACATTGTCTACTAATAAACCACTATTACCTAAGCTTCTATAATATTTTCAATTGCTTTGAATACCTTTATTGGTCATTATCTCAAAGATTTGCTTTATCAGCTCTTTGCTTTTCATCTCATCCTCCAAACCTAATATTCCTTAGTGTCGGCTCGCCTTCAGTAGGCAGGTAGACGCTATTATCCAAAACCTATTACCGGTGTCGGCTCGTCTTCAGTAGGCAGGTAAACACTATTCAAAAACCAAGAATTCGGCCCTGGCTCGTCTTCAGTAGGCAGGTAGGGCTATTCAACCTATTTCCTTAAGGGACATCGACTTGTCTTCAGTAGGCAGGCAGGGCTATTCAACCTATTTCCTTAAGGGACATCGACTTGTCTTCAGTAGGCAGGTAGATGTTTCGTTCCTGGCTCTTAGGAGTCCTGTACCATCTCTTGGCTCTGGCTCGTCTTCAGTAGGCAGGTAGGAGTCATTCAACCCAATCTTACTCTCTCTCTCCCTTATTCTTCCACTAATAATTAATTGCCTTTCAGCTCCGCGTTGGTCCATCCCACACCCAGAAGCCGTGGAAGATTGAAGGTGTATTGCAGTCGCGTATATTTCCCCTGGGGTTGCATCCGGTGTATCTAGCGGATAGAGTAGGATAGTGAGTGGGGTCGTCTCGGGACGTAACAATATGTATCACAAAATTCTTCGGTACTGTTTTGACACGATAGTCTTGCACAGTTTAATACAGCCTCGACCGTACGAAGATGGCTACATTTCGTATATAAGTTCTTGTAATGGAGAAATTTGTACATCGTACTAAGCTAGCAAACTATATAAAAGAAACAAGGTCTCTTCAACAACTATAACACAACAGATTTTCTTATAAGTAGCAACAACAACAAGAAGAAAAAACTCATACACATCCTATCAAGACGCTGCCGAGAATCAACCGTACAAGTCTATAAAGTTGAATCTACTGCACACTGTATCAACTGGCATCAAGAAAGCCATTAAAGGTCAGTTCTACAATCGACCGCTAAACTTCTAGTCAGCGCTAAGTGGAGGCCAAGTCTGATTTTGGCCAATGAGAGTACGCAAAATGAAAGTTGGCCACAACTTAGCGCTGACTAGAAGTTTAGCGGTCGATTGTAGAACTGACCCTAAGAAAATCTTAGTAGTTGGCCAGGATACTGATCTACTTGTTCTTCTTACTTCAAAAGTATCCATACATTACACAGTTATCATCTTTCGTCCGACTTCAAGCAAAGAGTGCACAATATTTTTCGGCAAAAGTATCCTCTTGATGAGATAGTGATTGCTTGTGTACACCCAACGTTAGGGTGTAACACTGCTTTTGGCCTCTATGATCAAGGCAAATTGAAATTATCCTTCAGAGAGAGATGATGAGCTTAGGTCAACGGAAAAGGTTTTTGTCCAGCCTGCAACCTCAAGGGATGTTATTCCTTCTGTAGCAGAAACATTTTTACTCCAGCTGTATGGTTATGAGAAGAGTGGAAACATTGATGAACTGTGGGGCTACAGTCACAATGATTTTGTATTCACATTGCAAGTAACTCGGACTTTTGATCTTACAAAAACTCCCTCGAACTAGTGATGCACAATACTCTTCTCGTATCTATTTGCAACATTGAAGTGGAAACATGGTGAGGAAAACACCATAGAGATGGAAGAAACCCAATGGTGTTCCTCCAAACAGTCTACATCACCAGAACTAATATGGTAACTGGTATTGTGTGTTTACAAACAATCTTGCGAAACAAACGCTTTGAATGTGAGATAGCAGAACTATGATGTTTGTTAATGTATAATACGTGTCAAAAACTATCATTTGAAAACAGTTCTGTTGATAAATATGGAGAATACGTTGATAGGAGCATCTAAACATATTTTGCCAGTAATTATCTTCTGAATCTGTAACATATGGGAAAGAACATTGTAGTGCATACATAGAGTGTTCTAAGTTCAAGTAAACACTGTGATTTGGTTAAATGCAACATGTAAACCATAGAGTTAGGAATATAAATAGAGGGAACCTTAGGCTGTTTTGTTGGAGAGGGGAATGAAGCCTAGAGACGGAAGGGACGAGGCATTTCGACCATCTTGTGTGGCCCCATATTCAAATACCCTCTTTTCCAAGTATTGTGTCTCTCAGGTGCACTCATCCTATATCCAAAAAGGCAATCCTCACAGTACTCGGTATAGAGGGACTCTAATGGGGCCACACAAGATGGCTGCCGATGAACCGAATTTGGCTTCATGTGATGTCATGTATGTTCTCTCTATTTTCTTCCTAACTCTATGATGTAAACCATTGCCCTCTTTATATAAACTTTTGCATTTAGTGACATTCTAATGTGCAGATAACACTTTAACGTCATAATGTAAAAAGACTGCACCGTTTTGCACGTATCTCTCAAAACTGTAAATACGAACCCACAATAGATGTATTTATATAATAAGGAGACATTTATTTATGTTGAAATTATCGAACATGCAATTTAAAGAAGTTGTTATACTGTAGAACTTTTGTTTCTATGTTTGTTCTATTTTGTAACATGATAATTGGCATTAAAGGGAGGACAACAAAC
>JAGDQP010026004.1:0-13503 GCA_022664845.1 Lepisma saccharinum
ATTATTCTGTCCCAAAAGTGTCTGCACACAATCCTGAGTTTACTATTAATATTTTTGCGACCCACTGCGATTGAGCCTTAAAACGTAATACTATGAATACCATTAACAACTACTGGGACCTGTGGCCAATTCCTGTACTCCAGCTTCGGTATATGCGAGACGGAATGGTACCTCTGTACTGACATCACATGACCTTTTTACATTCGCATTTTTGCATCGGTTTTAAAACCCAAAAATGGTTCGGATCCCACGTCAATATTCGGTTCCGTCTTCAAAACCTACATGCTATATGAAGACGCAAATAAAAATTCCAACAAATCAATATCAGTCAAAAATACTTACAAATTTAATAGCCTAAAGGAGCTTGCTTCCATGTGCACGTGTCTTAATAATAAACTGACGATGTATGACAAATATCTCGGTAAAGAAAAAAATAAACACAAACATTTCTAAGCTTTAACATGTACAAAACATAACGAAATCTTTTCAAAATATTGAACAAATCTGATTCAGAAACAAGACTGTAACACACATATACAGTACTCACATATGGAAACATTTATACTAGACTGTCAAGAATACTATGCGACTGCATGCACAAGATGATTTATCAAGACTGATAACTCCGATTAAGGGTAGTCACAACAATAGTGACTTTTCTTATTACAGCACCAAGTTCTCTTGAACATATTGTTATAACCGATCTAAATAACAGGGAACTACTACGTTCCACACTGTAAATAGTATTATCTTATTGTCTCCTGCTTTTACAACGCGTCAAAAAAAAAAACTCGTTGTGGATCTGTCTAAAGGCAATGGGTTTACACAATTCATTTCTTATCCTCTCCCAAATCACTATTTGCTACTTTCAGGAATAGATTTCTGCCAAGTGAAAGATTCTTCACTATAATTCATGCACTGCATCCAAATAATCAAAACTAAAAGGAACTTCACCATACGTACGACAAAACATTATATCACTAATAAATACCGACGATGTCTTCACTTATTTGAATATATTCTATCGATATGGTAGCATGTACGATTCCACTAATGTACAAAGAAAAGTCAACAACGGTATCCGATTTGAAGCTACACTTCAGCCTTCCCCAGAGGCGCTTAAGAAATGGGGAGAAAATAAATTTAGTTGGGCATACCATCACTAAAATTTCAACCTAAATTTTATCTATCGTCAGACCAAAACACTACCCACTAAATAGCTCCTTCAACACAATGAACCCAAATATTTTAAACTGCTTGCAGCATTTTCAAACCAAGTCACCAGACCTGAATAAATGTACACCTTCACAAAGCAACATTCAATAATTTGAGACAAGGCACTTTAACCCTTTTTTTATATATATAAAAAAAAAAAAAAGAATGTAATCGCAAATAAAGTGCAGGGCAGATTTGATTGTAACGAATAAATATTCAAATGTACAGAAACAATAATTATGTAAATATAATGAAAACAATCCCGAAATTCCATGTTCATCTTCCCTTACTAGAGCTTCCTATTCAAGAATAAAATATAAGAAATAAGGATACAGAGCTTACTAGTATACAACTGTTAAGTTGTTAAGTGAATAAGACATTTTAGAGGAACACAGATATGATTGGAAACACTGACACTCTCCGTCGATAAGGAAGCCCAGTTAATACGATTAAGAACAAAGAACTAAAAGATAACAAAGGACATGAAATAACGTCAACAACAAATCATTAAAAATATCTAAACAAGACATATTTCTTTTATATTAATACATAAAAAGATGTCCTTTCACTGCAAAATATTTCCACAATTACCTCACATTTTTCGCTTCGACGTAAATTGTGGGAGTCTCGCATCTAAAAAAAATAATAATATAGAACTTGTTTAATGTATTCTATCGTCTCACTGTTACAACATTTGTGGAACAATATATTTCCCTTAATACTGGCACTAAGCACATTCTAAGTTATCTAAAACCTTACTTAACTACTGACACAGTGAAGATTTTATATTTAAGCAGCATACTTCGTAGTCACAACAAGCTTATTTTCAGTACCTTGCAGAAAGACTTTTAACAAAACATTGTTTAAATAAATAAACGAAGGGGAAAAAAATAACTGCAATAAAATAACGTGACTAACACACCTGAATATCAGTCTTAATTGTAACACAACTTAAAAACATTTGCCTGCATACTTTGCACGTTTTAAATAAATTTATTATGAAGTAATACATTCTCACTCCTCTTTGTAACTATCTTTATCTCTCGTGATATTCTGGTTCATTTGGTCGTTTTCATATTCTACAAAATCATCAAAAA
This sequence comes from Lepisma saccharinum, assembly GCA_022664845.1. Lineage (NCBI taxonomy): Eukaryota > Metazoa > Arthropoda > Insecta > Zygentoma > Lepismatidae > Lepisma > Lepisma saccharinum. Next base: position 2,313 of record JAGDQP010026004.1, read on the forward strand.
GGCTAGGCCAAGCTTCTGCATCGTCATAGTTGCTAAGATCATCACCAACAGCTTCGCTAAAATTTAAGAACATATTCCACGTATCCCTTGGAATTCCACGTACGTGGGGATGCTTTTCTAAAAAGTCTATCCAACGTTGTAAAATAGGGGGTTCCTTTTGCGAAAACACTAACTTCCACAAACAAATGGCCATATCAGCTGGCAATATACGCTGTCCTGTTTCCGAATCCAAACCAAACTTAAATGTAAATCTGTAAAGATCTTTAAAATTCTCCGGATCTTGCACTTCTAGTAACAGTTCGGGGAACTTCGCTTGAATACCTTTTATTGAGTCAACTCGCAGAGCTTTGCACCCACTTACAAATTCTTGCTTCGTAAACCTACACATCTGTTCTGCATTTAATTTCCAAGCAAGCGCTAATACTCTAAATTCATCAGGGGTTACATCTAAATCAGAGCAAAACTTTTCAATTCCTTCAGCGAGAATCACATCATCTTTCCCATCTTTGTACTGATCGAATAAGGCATTAATTTTAGATTCTGAAATTTCTTTCCCACTACTACCTTTCTTTCCATCTCCACTGGCTGAACGTCCTAAAGGTGGTATTCGTGAATAAAACATTCGTTTCTCACTGCGAAGATTATTTTCACTAGATATTAATGTTCCTGGGCCTTTACTATTTCCATTACTTTGTGTGTCCACAACTGTCAAGGAACTTCTTGAATCTTGAGAAAAGTGCAAGCCAGTCGTTTCCATATTACCTAAACAACAAGTAAATCAAGGTTAAAAGTCATAAATACAGGTTTCACATCTATATTCATAAACTTTAATCTCTACATCATTTTTATAAGCAACGAGCTGTAACCTTACACAAAATAAAACGGACTTTCCTACTAGTCACTCACCGTAAAGAAAAAACGAAGCAAAATATTTGCACAGTTCATCGAAATTCACACAATGTTGAAAATTATGTTAAACTTACATGTTTTGAAATACATTTGAACCCAGTCTCAGTGATCCAGTGGTTACGGTCCGAGTCCTGCTGCCAACAATACTAATTTAGTGTTTATCAGATTCACCATCTAATATCAGTATGGTACTAGACGAAGGGCCCGGCTACTACTACTTCTTCATTGCCCTCACAGGAGTGTTTGCCGAGGGACGTCCTACCTTCAGGTGATGAACTAACGCCATAACCAGGAAAATACAAAAAGTATAGAAAGGAGGACCGCCTCGCTTTGTTTTTTCTTTTTAATTTGCATGGTAACTCATCCTAATTTTGAGCAAATTTCAATATGATGGTGCATATTATATAATATGCTTATAATTTATGTTTAACGTCAATAAAAATAATATATTATGAGGCCACCAAATTTAAAAGAGAACTTTTTAAACACTGGTTGGGACTAGGGTAGCCATTTGTCCTAGTTTTAGTTGTCTTATTTAATGGTATTTAACTTCCTACCATTCTGATGGTTTCAATCTCATACGTTTTTACAATTTGAAAATTTTCAGTAAAGTTTACTAAATTTCGGAATAGTGTTTTTTAGCCCCTTTTCAAAAATCAAGATGAGGGGAACCAGCCATAAATTGGCTTGATGTTTTCAGAGTTAAGACTTACTTTGTTTTAACTTATCTACAAGAAGAAAGTGAGAGTGGAAAGTGCAGAGAAAAGGGGTCGAGGAAGATAAAAATAGAGAAAAGCCTTAGAATTTAATGAATTCTATAATATTTAGCTTGTCAATGTGTCCGGCTTTTTGACTATCACCTAATGGCCACCCTAGTTGGGACGGAACGCCTTCTTCCCCCTACTTAAATTTCTGTAAGTGTAACTAAAATTTCGACAGTGGATGTTGCCTCAAACACACACAAAAAAAAAGTATGTTAGGGTTTAAAGAATAAAACATTACAAATATTAACAGTAATCTAAGTACACATACTGTCAAAGTATTTTGATCAGAAGAATAACGATGTTAAGCACCTTTATTTTAATTCTAACATGCCTTATTTTGGTCCTTTGGCAGCGAAAACAGAAGACACCTCGTCGATAGTCTAGAAGAAACGTAAGCTCAAAAACAATAAATATAAGGTAAATTTAAAACAAATGAAGGAGAAATAAGGATAATACTTACAGCTTACTTTTGCATTAGATCACACATATTCACATGTACACATATTTCAAGTTCCGGATATCTACGCGCTACAGCAGTCAGTTGTTCTCCAGTTTTGATGCTTGTCCGCTACGTGTCACCACTGTCTCTTCAAATTTGTTCTTTGTGAACACGTGAACTTCGCTCTCTTCCTCTCTATTTGAAAAAGTGTGAATACACGAAATATAGTAACTTTTTTTATGTGTACATGTGAATATGTGTGATCTAATGCAAAAGTAAGCTGTAAGTATTATCCTTTTTTCTCCTTCATTTGTCTTAAATTGCCTTCCCGGCTTTTCTTTGTACTAGTTATATATACAGTGAAACTTCTATATAGTGGACAGTAACGGGGAATGTAAAACTGTCGGTTATTCGGAAGTGTCCGCTATTCGGAAAAAGCTTAGGATTCATCACCAGAAAAATTTCTGCAATGTACACACAAGTTTGGGCAACATTATCTTGCTGTTTACCGTATTTTCATACGTAATATACACTAATGCAGTTTTCTAAGTACAGTAGAAGGAAATTTAAATACACATGTTGTTGTTTATATGTACGTACTGTCAAACACAAGCACAAACACAAAAAGTACTAAACAATATGAACTTAAAAAAAAAACTAAACGAAATACAAAAGAAATACAATACCTTACTTAACAATGCGCGATACTGTTAGAAATCCTGCCCGTTATTGTTTGAAATTCCAGAAAATAGGAGAGTTTTATTCTTGACTGTCCGTTATTTGGAAGTTCTACATAGGCGCTGGGGAATGTTTTCTGTGTCCGGGTCCGTTATTTAGAGGTGTCCGTTAGGAGAAGTTTCACTGTATATACATATTCACAGTTTACTACGTAAGGACTCACAATCTGACAAAATGTGGGTCTCTTAACGATTTGTGAAAAATTTAAATCTCCAGACAGGCGTAACTGTCATTACCTCAGCTTCTGACATAAATGAGAATGTGATTTTAGTATCGTGTACGCGTCTTCGCCAGATCAAAGTTTTATCAATGTGGCTTATATGTTCGTACCTATTATGTCCTGAACGTGTCTCATGGCAGTGTTTCTGAACTGCTTAACCACGAGTCCCCTGTTTTAAATAAACAGGCTTCAACATACATTTTCGTCCCATTCATATACGTAATAGATTGAAGAAATTTCGCAATTTTGAATCTTTGAATACCAATTACGTTTATACAAACGACGGTTTTCGGAGAAAACAAACAGCAACAATCTGGATTTGAAGATAAAGGTTCACCTCTTTGATATGTTCCTCAGTCCCTAATTATCGTATCGCAATTGCCATGGCTCATTTCAAAGGCTATAGAGCACAGACTGAAAAATGTATAAAACAAATAATTATCATGCGCCATATCACGACTTAAGAACACACTGGTCACATGCCAATTTTTAAAGTTTTACAGCAGAGCAAGTCGAAGACCGAAACTTTCATTGAAAGCAAGGGAATAAACATTAAAGAATAAAACTTCTCGATTCGACACAAATGTTAGACGAAAGATATGCTTCTGAACAACCGAATTTGCTGAATAACTCATTGTTGAGAAAAATGGACATATGACATGTATGCTCTAAAGAAAGAAAAAAAGTGGAAAGAACCGAGAATAATTCCTCCGATAAATGTGCGTCATTATGGCAACACTGTCAGTTGATATGAACAACACATAATAGCAATGCGCTTACTTCGCGAGTGAAAACACTACTTCATCAAGTAGGTTCTGAAATCGTTCAACACAATTTTTTCACGCAGCGACCTCCAACCAAAGGTTTGAGGCGCACTGTACGAATTCGAGAAACTTTACTGCACATTAGGATTAGCTTCCTAATGTCTTTCTAAAGGTGCAGTTTCGTTTGTGCGATTGTCGCATACGAAGATTGCATGCAACTGCGCCACTGCATTGACACGTTGAAGGGTAATTAGTGAAGGCGGTTTGGTTTGCGCGTTGGACACATGGTGTCGCTAGCAACTGTTGCAACGACTCCTTCGGAAAGCAGTCAAGCTGAAGAGTCACATGCGTTGCATGGTATTGTGAGCAGTTTACATTCGTGTTTTCATTGAATCTTGAGTATTTTGTGTCAAATATGAACTTCAGCAGAGATGAGGATTGAAAGTTGCGTCAAGAACTGGACGAAAATGCTATGAAATTGTTGGTAAACCCCGAAAGAAAGAGAATGCATGCACAGATGTAGTAAGTTTGGAGCTCAATAGATGGCAGCAGAGTACTACAGCAGCTTCAAGTAACACTATTGTTTGATATTCAATGAAAGTTGAGTTTAATTTAAAATGCTGCTTATATTACTATTATAGTTGTTCGTAATCATGTCTAAAATTCTGAAACTGTAAAAAATGTTGATTACAGAAAGATCTTAAAATCCGTAATGCACGAAAAGTAAATCATATGATTGTATAGTTATATTACGTCGTCGCGCAGGCGCCAAATGCACACACAAAACTACCTCACTCTACATGCTTCCGTCGCACGCATTCACTGAATGGAGTCATTGCATACGACCATCGCCTAAACGAAACTGCACCTTAAGAATGTTTCTATTGAACTTTAAAATTCAGAATGTAATATTACTGTCTGAAGCTGTTCAATTGTTTACTGAAATGTATTTAATGAAGCAAGAATTTATTTTATAATGCGAAATTCAAAAAAATTAAAACGGCAACGCAAATTATTATTATAATTCATGTGATGTACTTAAGGTTGGAGTGAAATAATAAATTGAAAAAAAAAAGGAAAGAAAGAGAAAAAGCAACAGTCTCATGAATTAGTTGCAAGGTCAACAACTGTAAGTTCTAAAGTTTAAAGCAAAGGAGATTCTTTATACGAAAACTCCGCTCACATACGAATTAAAAAAGAATTATCGTTATTATAATTTAACAATGGTTTCACTCGCTGATTTAGTCTTAACAATATACAAAAGCTGTTAACTAAGAAATATTTTAATCGGAATGGTCAGCGAGAGTACTTTCTGGCTTCTTTCCTGCCCTACCTCATATGGTATGTCAGCAAAGAAACTGCGAGGTAATCCTCACAAATTCATGACGTCTTCCCACCAGTGAAGGCGGGCTGCACATAGTTACTGGTACGACGAATCGCTTTGAAAGAAAACAGGTTTAAAAAAAAAACACTTTCTTCTCTCAATGCAATGTAGACCTAGGGCAAGCCTATTTCATCATACCATCCTGTGTAGCATTCTACGAAATGCTAAAATAATCTTCAGGTACAAAAGTGTTTATTGGCTTGAGTTATTGAATGGTACTTCGAAGTAGGCATCCGTCAACACTCTGTAGAATGAATGCCTACAAGTTGCAACAATCAAGACGATTAACTGTGTTTCGGACTACTAATACTCAAACCTTTCGATGACTTTGTCTAGATTCAATCTAAACAGTGATGAATTGTTTTGATTACATTCACCTACCGTACAACAATGGAGTCAAAGTGGACTGGACGATCGCAAGGGAGACATTGGTGACAAAAGAGGATCTTTCTAGTATTTGCATAAAAAGAACTATCTTGCAGAGCATTAGAGAAGCTGTCCTTGAAGAGGAACTACTTGGATGTGCTGCAGTAGTCTATAATGAGGCTAAAAAAAATCTCACAAAACATCAGTGCAAAATGGGAACTATGTAATGACAAGTTACTTAACATACACACTACTTATTTACCATACGCGCTCTTTAAGCCGACACATTCGGAACCATGGCCATGCCGGATTATCGGGTATAGGCGCTCTTTAATCCAGCACATTCGGAACCATGGCCATGCCGGATTATCGTGCGTCAATATAGTTGTACCAGGAATACCAAAGAAAAATTAATACAGTACAGTACAACCATTTTGTATGTGTGTGTAAAGTGACACATGTCGAATTCAAGTTTTGAGAAAAACTGTTCTACGCCCTAATTGGGAAAATCTGAGATGTGGTAACATCATAATAGTATAAAATAGGTGTATGCAAACAGAATGGAAGCATAATAACATGTTCTGATGTTTTATGTGAGCAATATGGTAGTTTTTTAGTGCCTGACATGTGCTAGAAAACAACGAGGGATTAATACAGGTACTTCAGCTCAGAATACCCATTTTATTGCACGGTATTGTGTTATGCAACCACTCACTTAGCAGGCCAATTGACAAGCTCTTCGTAAAAGCCACGATACTCGTGTGGTATGTATTGCAGTACCTTCTTAGTATCGTTTAGTTTCTCAGCGCTGATGGGCAGTTTTTTTTCCTCTGGGTAAGCTGAACTTTTTGGTAGGGCTATATGTAGAGGACGTCGAATTCCGAGTCTGAATGTATGCTTTACCAAGCTGTCGATCAACCCTCTAGCAACGACAGTGTCGGGTGTATTGTATGAATATGTGAAATGCGTGAACTGAGAAATTTGGAACACCAAGACTACTTGATTCTACAGACAAACAATTTTTCTTGAAGAAAGCAGGCCACCAATTCTTAAAATCTAGTATATCAGAAGTATCAGTCATTTTGACAACAAAGCTGCGTTGCTTGCTCGAACAGATGATTATCTCAGCATAATCTTTTGGTATAGAAACTCGATCAATTCGTTTCAAGACTTTTTTGACCATAGTAAAGTGTCTATCGTTTGGCAAATATGAGTGTCCTCGCTGTGGAAAATACTGATTTATTGACCGAAATCGACCAAGATGAACTAACGCAAAGAAAAACCTGATCACTGTATGATTCCTGTTTTGGCCGGTGCAATTATCTGAGAAAACATGAAGATGTTTAACCGTGGTAGGAACGTTACCATTGATGAAATATAACACGAAAGATGCAACTTCATTAGATCCTTTCCACCCTTCTCCTTCGTGGTAGGAATAAAATGTTGTTTTATTTGTTCCCAAGGAAGTTACACTGAAAACACTCACAGTTAACTGTCGAATATAAAACTTTCTTTTCTCAGTTTCTCCAACATTTTCCTGCGCACCTGCAGCAGCACTCGACACTTCTTCCGAAATGTTTGCTACACCTACAACAGTTGACAGTCTACAGCGCAACTTGCACCATGGAGGAAGAAAATAAAATGGAGATTGTATTAAGCTGCTAACTTAAAGTAATGGACATGCACGGGAAACATGGTATTATCGTTACCCTGTGGTTACACTGTTTTGGGTCAACAAAAAAGCAGCAAATTGGTGTTGTTAATTTGTTTCTTGGATTCCTTTCGTATATTGTGGAAGATACGTAAGGGCATCTCAATCTTACTTTGTTCCTCCGAGACTTATACAGTCTCACGCCTACAACTGATAGAACAACGTTTCACGGAGAAAGTGCACATGTCGATGACATGCGTAGTTTCTCCTAAAAACGTCTATGTATTACAAATATACCAAGCGCAGGCAACAGCTTGTCACGTGCAGTTTTCTCACAAGACGTGCGTCTACGCATAACAAATACAGTGGCGTTGTTAACTCCATTTCTACCAAAACTTGACATATGTCGTTTTACAAAAAAAAAAAAAAACAAACAAAAAAAAAAAAAAAAACGTTTAGAACAAGCTGTACATGCAATAAGCTGCTCTATGGCATGAAAGACTTCACATGAGCGTTACTGTTTGAAAAAGTCTAAAATAAATGACAACAAACACCCGAATCCACCCCAAAAAATCCGGACGCGAGCGGTGCGCCTACTGTATTTTAGTGGAGTATAAAACCAATCGAATATATTGTCGAAATAGTTTATAATGAATTATTACGTCAAACAAAAATACGACAATCTTTATTCTGCTGACAACAGTAAAACAACCCACTACTTGTTATAATACATTATCACAATTCACAATATCATACCATATCATTCACAATATCACAATTTCGCTGCCACTACAATAACGCTGTTGACTTAAAGCCAAAAACATAAAAGAAACGATCTACATTTTTAAAAATCTTAAAATAGATGGCATACCAGTCTGTCCTTCCTTGTCCTTCTCCACTGTCCTGTTAGTAGTTGAATCAGGAGGTGGTGGGACCTTGAAGCATGAAACACACTTTCCCATTGATTCACTCGCTCAGTTCCACTGGACAAACTCAGGTCTGCCACCTTATACATGAAGATGGTATCATCACTCCATCCGCGCTATCTTCTGAAATAACACAGAAAGCATCCTTAGGACTATTTCACGAGATCCATATAAAGCTACATAACTTTTCACATGCGCCATAGTTAGTTTACTGCTAACACGCACGAAAAAATAAGACTGATCAAAACCTCATGCAAATCCATGAAAACGCCTTTTCAAGGCGATATATTGACTGCAATTGGATTTTTTTTAAATTTATTTACTCAACACAACAGGTGTTACCCAATGCAATGTTCAGCAAACATGACATGTTTTGAACTACACGCTGACATTACACAACCTATTCATTAGTTCACAACCTATACACAAGTGAAATTTATTTATATCAAATAAAGTTATTTCAGGACAAACTTTAAAAATACAAATGAACACATTTTCCTAACAGGCGATGTATCTAATGTTTTAGTCCTTTTGATCAAGAGGTGGCAGACTGCGTTACGCGGTCGAGTTGTTCTGTGAGGGGCGTGCCAACCATACTTCTGATGATAAAACTTTCCGAATGAATTCTACTATGTAATAATTTAAGAGAAAACTCTCATTTTTACATAGATTGTAACGTTCATTTGTTTACCAGTTCTAAATACTCTCCAAAACTTAGGACTTAACCCTGTTTCTCTGCATGTCAAAAAGCGAACAAATTTAGATTGGGGATCATTCTACAGAATTTCGACAAGCAGTGGTCGCTCGACTATTTTTGATTTCATTCATATTTGGTACATAGAATGCCAATTTATTGCTCATAGTTCAGGATATACAGGGTGTTCAAAAATGATATTCTGCAAAAACAGCGAATTATAAAGTTATATAGATTTCACAAACCAGTTCAGATATTTTAATAATTCAAAAACATTTAAAATATAGATACCTCAGAGAATATTTAAAGCTATGTCTTTATGTTCTAGCCTCAAAACGGCTATCGAACAGCGTGGTTTAAACAGTTGTAAATTACAGGTGAAATTCTCATTTTTAGATATTTTTCCTGATTGAATGGAAAGAAATAACAAGCCGTTTACTTTGTTATTATCTACTATTGTCACTGTAATGACAGTACTTCCTGTGTCATTGCCTTTTCTGTATATCGAGACTTCAATTTCATAAAAGCTCAAACTAGTCAAAATTTGAGGGGTTGTAAGTCAAAAGGGGGAGGGAGTACATGATCAAAATTTCGCATAGGAGTTTCTTTGTTTATATTCTAAAACCCCTGAATGTTTCATTTTGTTATTCAAACCTCTCTATGAAATACAGCTTCTTAAAGTTGCTTAAATGGTATAGTGTCAATACAAGTTATCATTGAAAAATGAGGCTTTTGTTGTATTCTATCAGAGTAATAATTTAAATCATGTGCCTTAAGCACAAACCGATTATGTTTTACGTCCTTTGTTGGTGCACAGAGCTATTTTAGCTCTCTTCTATCTGCTGTTTAAGGAAAAACTGTGGTTAAAAACCACTCCGATCTGATGGTACGAATTCTTCCTGTGTGATAGTTTTTTTTTTTTTTTAAACAAGTTACGTACGCAGCCATGTCATGCGAAGAGATGTTATTCTTTTCGTTAGGCCTAATAGAATCCATTGGCCTACATTTTACTTGGATCTCGCGTTAAAATTGCGGCACTTGAGTGGCTATATTGTTACAAATTTATATTTGTTTGTTTATATTGTATTTATTTCTATATTGTTACAAATTATGTCATATCACGCAAATATAGGTTATTCTTCCATTGTTATTCAAATTCCTCTATGAAATACAGCTTCTCAAAATTGGTGCAATAAAGTTACAGAACGGTTGTGCGACGGAGGCCGGCACTTCAGCACATCAGCGGTATCTAAGGATGCTGCTGGATATAACGTCTTTGTTATAGATTATTATTATTAAGAAGCAGGTCTGTGAATTTTATTACACCTAACGAAAAGAATAACATCTCTTCGCATGACATGGCTGCATACATAACTTGTAAAAAAAAACCTGTCACTCGGGAAGAATTCGTTCCATCAGATCGGAGTGCTTTTTAACCACAGATTTTCCTTAAGCAGCAGAGAGAAGAAAGCTAAAATAGCTCTGTGCACCAACAAAGAACGTAAAACATAATCGGTTTGTGCTTAAGGCACGTGATTTAAATTATTACTCTGATAGACAACATTATTAACAATAGCCTCATATTTCAATGATAATTTGTATTGACACGACTATAGCTTAATGACAAACAATAGTAGATAATAATAACAAAGTAAACGGTTTGTTATTTATTTCTATTCACTCAGGAAAAAATCTAAAAATTAGAATTTCACCTATATTTTACAATTGTTTAAACCACGCTCCCGATAGCCGTTTTGAGGTTAGAACTTAAAAACATAGCTTTAAATATTCTCTGAGGCGTCTATACTTTAAATGTTTTTTGTATTATTCAAATATCTCAACTGGTTTGTGATCGCTGTTTTTGCAGAATACCATTTCTGAACATAGTAATAGATGGTTCATGGATTCTCCTGGGGTAAAATATTCCGGAGGTAAACTAGTCCCTCATTCGAATTTCCGGGCGGGGACTGCTTCAGGGGGCTCCAAGAACAGGATTAAGAAAGACCTTAGAATAGGAACGTGGAACGTACGAACATTATACCAAACGGCCGCTCTTCAGGTGGCGGTACGCGAGACCGGGAAGTACGAGCTAGACGTTTTAGCGATACAAGAAGTTCGGTGGAAGGGCCAAGATAGCATCCCACAGGGCAAGTACACTTTCTACTACGAGAGAACACAGTCTCACGATTTCAAAACAGGATTCCTCATTAAGAACAGTATCTTTCAGGCGGTTCAAAATATAGAGTTAGTAAACGAAAGACTATCGTACGTTACGATACGAACTCGATGGGGCAACACGGTTTTATTAAACGTCTATGCTCCGACCGAGGTGGCTA
>JAGDQP010026005.1:0-26352 GCA_022664845.1 Lepisma saccharinum
CGACAGCATGTAAGAGGAACACTGGAACTTAGCGCGAGGTGGCAAGGTTCATGATCTTCAAGCCATAAGGCTGGGAGTGGCCCTAAAACCTATCAAGACCACCACCAACAACCTAAGGCTCGAAGTCGAACATTATGCATCTTGCCACCTTGGGCAAAGTTCCAGTGTTCCTCTTACATGCTGTCGCCAAGGAACTTAGCTCATCCGTCCTCCATTTCATCACTTTTTAGGGCTGAAGAACTTGGCTGATCTTTTTGCATCTCTGGTGTTTTTGCTCGGATTGAAAATACTTCACAGATGTTTGAATTAAATAGACTGATAAATTGAGAGATTCAAAAATTTCCTAAAGGATAGAAGGGGGAGTGGACGACAATTGCTGCATTGCATATAAAGATGTTATTGTTAGACATTAAAAGGATTATCTTCTGGCTTACCTAAAAGTGCATCCTTTTTGCACATTAAAACTATCACGTCTTCAACAAAGTCTGCATTTACTAGACATTCATAGTTATAGTGTGTATGATGTATGCGTCGAATGATACCTCCTGCAAGATGCAGCGAATTTCAACCATTTATTCTATGTTTTCCAATTGGAATATTCACAAAGAAATGGGAATGCGAGCCACAGGGACAGAAATGTCTTCTTTTTCTACTTTCTCTCTTTTATACATAGACATTCATGTACCGTTAGCTCAAATACTTTAAGTCGACCAAGTTAGTCGTGTGGTCTGAGGATTTCAGTGTCTCCAAGGTCGAGAGTTCAAATCCCGCCTGACGCACAGATATATGTAGATAATAACAAGCATTGCACACATGTAATCGAGACAAAGTCCAAAAAGATGCTTAAGTGGTCCATTTAAAATAATGTTTAAGGCTTTACAAATACAGATGAAAATAGTAGTGGAAATAGAGCTTTCAGACAGATCTACAACAATATTATTTTTAAGTTGTGATTACAAATTTAAAATTTTAAGAAGAAAAATATGATAAGAGAAGAGAATTATTACGCTCTTGCATATAAAAATGTTAATAGATTGCGATTGGGAAAATATTTTTTTTTTTAAATTCACAGACTTAAGAGAAGAAATATATTTGCATTACACATGTTTCGTAGGTATTGATTATATATATAAGGAATAAATCAAATAACAAAGGTAGCAAGAAATGTAATTGTAGAATGCTCTTTCATTCCTACGTCATAGATTTACACGTAATAAGCAGAGGCTCATGTCGAACGCATTTAGCTGTATACTTTCTATAGCAACCCTATTAAGTTTTAAAATTTTGATTCTTAGAAAGTAATAATGCGCTTTTGTTTAAGATATTTCTCACCAGGAAAACAAAATTCATAATGTAATGTTTTGCACAAATTATCTATTGTCATTACATTTTATATGTCCTGTTAAAAAAAAAGAAACAATTTGCAATTTATAGCATAAAGTTATATATTAATATTCTAATTTATATTCAAGGGTAATTTATAAGAGTTTGTGATACGTGTGTGTATACTAATACATTTTATGTATAAAGGATATGTTTGTTGTTAAATTTCACTGGTAAAGCAAAGCTGAAACAGGATCACTTTTTGTGACCTACATAGATAACCCAGCGACTCGGTCTTAAACTTGACCTGATTGAACCGGTGACGCGATGATCGAATCGTGAACCAATTTACCCGGTGTCTTAATCTTGAACGCGGTGACCTTGTCTTCACCCGATTTGACTCTTGTACCTGTGGCTTCAATCAATCAATTATTTGACATTGGGTTACCGAGTCGGGAGCATTGACCCGGTGACTCAATCCGAAACTTTTTATGCGGTTAAACTAAAAAAGAAAAGAAAAAATCTCTCAACGACGTCACCCCCGCTTCCACCAAAATTTTTGCTTTAATTCTAGACTACCAGAAGCGCCTATTAGTACACTATATACTCTCGGAAATCCATTTGATAACTAACTGGCAATGTTGGAGCTACGTAATTGGACAGGGTTTAAGAGTTTCTCAAGGACAAAACGCTTTCTGTTTGGAAACTGCTTTGATTAATATGTTGTTCAGAAATACTGTTTTTGGAAACATCCATTCTATGATCGGAGTTAATCATTTACTACTAAAATCTGTTTCTCCACAAAAGGAGTAATAATATTATCATCTTCTTAAATCCTAAAGAAGCGGGTGATCTAAGGATATGGTATACATTTTTGTATTGTTGCTTATATTAACTTGCTCTGTAAGTTTATCTGGTACAAATCTTGTAATTGATTTTTTATTCACTCCCCATCATCCGATTTCTTTCAAATTTTGTAAACTTGCTTGCTTCCGATGACAATACAATATTCAATCATTAGATATACGACAGAATAATCCAGTTAACTGTAATTAATTAAATAATTGGAAATTATCCTTAAACATACGCAACGCCACATCTATTGTGTGAAGTTTGGGTTGTCTTCCTCGCAGGGAGTTTAATATTCATCTATTATACAGAAAAAAATAATTAAAAAAGGATTTAAAAAACGCTTTATTAACATGCACTAAAATGTAAAATATAATAAATTGTATTAATCTTATGAATCGAAAATGAAAGCGTGAGTGTTCTTACATATTATGATCTTATGATAAGGCCAGAAAGATCACCCACGCTTTTATTTTCCGATTCATAAGATTAATTCAATTTATTATATATTTTTTTTTTACTTTTTAGTGCATCTTAATCAAGCGTATTTTATTTAAAATCCTTTTTTATTTTTTTTAAATATTTTGTCCGAAACATTCTGTTCAACTGGACCCCACAGAGTATGAACCTGAGGCTACGATCGTAGAGAGCTTGTCTGCTAATCTTAGACCAACAAGAGACCCAACTAATGCACTTTTCTGTTTTCCCCTCAATATTGTTTAAATTATATCACAATATTATCAATTTCTTTGTTCCCATTGATCTTGTCTCAATAATGTGTGTGCGTATGTGTGTGTGTGAGAGAGAGAGGGCGAAGAGGGAGTGAGGAGAGAAAGACAGAGAAATGCAAGGGAGAAGGATGAACAATTTCGAGTTCCTCATTTCGTTTAATACTATCATAGTAGAGGCTAAATAGTCCGGAAGTACAATAACAAGAAAAAGGTCATTTTATGTAATTTATGTTTAGGCTTTTTGATCTTGACTGAGGTCACGCCTGTAAAAAAATATGTTTTATAGCTCGAACAGATGGTCTTACACAGATTGGGTTGGAGGGAGACTAGGAAGGGTGGATGAAAATGCCAAATTGGGTAGGATGAAGATATCAGAGATTTCGACAATGGAAGGGGAGCGGGGATAAAAACCCTTGTCATATAAATTATAACGAATAGAGGGACATTTTCTCTCTGTTTTGCCATATATATTAGCGTGTGTGAAACTGACTGAGAAAGAAAGAGCACGATACCCGTCTTGTTCAGATTTTGTCTCATGTAGAAAAGGTATGTCCTTTAGACTTAGATAGATATTAAAAATGGAAAGATCTAAATAATAAAGAACAAAGTATCAAAGCAACAAGACTGTATTTTCAACGTTCTTTTTGGTTTTTCAGTAGGGCAAACTTTTAATGAGGAACGTTGTATTTTGCTCCTGACTTTCCTCTCTCTCTCTCTCTCTCTCTCTCTCTCACACACACACACACACACACACAAACACACACACACACACACACACTTTCTTCTCTGACGCAACCAATGCGTATACGTGCGCATCGACTCAAAAAGTAAATAGTATGTGTTGGACATTCCTTTCCATTTTTCCATTCCATTTTCCTTTTTGTATCAGAGAAAAGTCATGACATACTATCCCCCTATTTTGTTTCTTTGTGACTTCATCAAATTTTATTGGTATCGCATCATGCGTGGCTTTATACCCATCTGTTTCACAAAGCAAAAAAAAAAAAAAAAAACAGATGAAGATAGAACAGATTAACTACAGATTGCAAACAGTTATGAAATTATACATGAATAAATATAATGTTCATCTACTTTCTTTTAAAGATAGTGAATTATGATTTTCTTTTCTTTATTCTTCCAATTTACTCATTTCTTACTATTTTTCATCATTTCAGTGAAGCTGCTTAACGAAAAAAAAAACAACGTTAAAGATCGGATTAAAGTATCAAACTTTTTATAGTGAATCTACATCACTCATATGTTACTTTAGTGGATAGGTGCCAGACCTGGCCCTCCGCCATCTTGATAAACATGGCCATGAAAAGTACTCTTCCGGATCATCCATCATCATGCAATTTTGTTATCATATCTTGTTTAATCTGTAATATAGAATCACAGTTCGTTTACACATTATTTATTCTGTGAATTAATTTCGATTTATAAACCAGTTTTTGTTCGGAAATGGATATTGGAAATGGCTCACCACCAAATCGCACTGAAAGTTATTCCGCTATCCATTATTATATTCCCGGACTGCAAACTGGTCAGCGTGGTTAATAAAATAAATAAGAGAAATGTTGTTAAAAAGTCTTCAACAATTCACACACGCACCTTCCATCCACTCTAGTATACAGATATATGAGATTCAAATGCTTCATATTCAAACATATGAAGCGAATTTACGTATAAAAAATGTCAGAACATGCGTTTGAGTTTGTTAGTGATATTATCTTCATATCTACTTCATACAAATGTTTAATCTCTTGATTATTACGCATATTTTCATAATACAACTATATTTCTCGTTGCGATTTGCAGTTACTTTTACATTTACAAAGTGCTGTACATTCTAAGGATGTTTGTCTGCTAATACAAGTTCTAGAACAAAGAGAAACAGAGTTGCAACCACACTTTACCAGTTCAATTCGTGAAATTACAACGTAAAATTATCGCTTCCATTTATTGTCGATTTTCATCCAACTAAAACTATCAGAAAAAGATAGCTATTGATTCTGAGTTTGTTAACCAGATACTTGTCTGATAAATTGCTCGATTTTTGTGTTGAAAAAGAGCATCTTGAGTCTTGAGGGGGTGGAAAAATGTTCATCATTTTGCTGTTTTCTCTCCCCCTCCTTCCATTACAATTCTCATCTCACATAATTAATTGTACGAGTCCCAAACAACGTCTACTCTGGCACAGGATTGTAGCTACCTACGATTTCATGCTAGGAAAGCTTAACCACAATATTCCTTAAAACTGGAAGTCCCTTCTCGTGACAGTTCATGAACAATTGTTGGACCATCAAACATTTTCGCTTCAAATAAAGGATTTTTTCCCCCACATTTTGACAACTCGAGCGCATTTGGTTTGGGAGATATTGATGATACAATAGTCAGTTTCTTGTCAGTGGAGAGTGATATAAAAGTGTTGAAATACCATTATTCATTTAAATTGTTGAAAGGAATGGAAAACAAATACACAGGAATTGGTACTGGGTGGAAGACGCTACCTTGTGGAGGTATATTCTTCATGGTCGCCATCTTGAAGTTGGCCATATTGAATCTCGATTGATTTTATTAAACGGGAAGGTCTCGTAATATGCCATTCTGGGCTAGAAGTTTACGGTAAATATGTTTCTGAAGCCAGATTTGCCGTAAATATAATATTGTGAGAGATAAGGGTATGTGACGCTAGCATGGAGTAATGATACATTGGCCTGGAAACGCCCATTTTTTTCTCGAAATAACGATGGAAATGAAACCTACATGCATACATATTTTTCCTGGGTACAGTGACCAATCGATATAGATTTGTACGTATTTGGGTTTCATTTTGTCTTTATTTCAAGGCGAAAAATGTGTTTGCAGGTTATCGCATCATTACCCAATGCTAACGTCATATACCCTTATCTTTCGCAATATTTTATTTACGGTAAATCTGACTTCAGAAACATTCTTCCCGTAACATTCCAGCACAGAATGACCACCTTCCCATTTAAGAAAATCAATCGAGATTCAATATGGTGGACTTCAAGATGGCGGCCATGAAGAATATATCCCTCTACAACGTAGCGCCTTCCACCCAGTACCAATTCCTGTGTATTTGTTTTCCATTTCTTTCAGCAATTTAAAAGTATAATGGCATTTCAACACTTTTATATCACTCTCCACTGACAAGAATCTGACTTTTGTATCATCAATATCTCCCCAAACAATTGCGCTCGAGTTGCCAAAATTTGCATGCGAACATATTTTGATATCCTAATCATGATACAGAGAAAAATTATATATTTTTTTCTGCCCCATCAGTATGCTTGCTTGTTAGTATTCGTGTGCCATTATACGGATTGTACTCAATTCTACGGGTGTCGGTGCAGGCGGGTACCAGTGTGGGTCTCTGGTGACTATGAGTATAGCGGTGTGCAGCTGCCAATGTCCAATTCAAGTACCAGGTCAGTGTCATTTGACTGTATGTTACAGTAGTGCGCGGCATTGAGGGTAAACTGGCGCCAGACATTCATAAGTAGCGTACCAAAAACAATGTTTTTATTAACTTTTCCCGCCAATTTCTCTTCAACCACTACCCTATGGAACCTAATATTTTACACACAAACTTAGTCTTTTATGCTGAATCTAAATATGTATATCTATTCTGGATCTTGAAATAGTGTTACTTGTAAGAGGAACCATGTAACTAATTTCAGTGTGTGTTTCTTCATCTACAGTGGACGTATGATATGATGCCCAATAGATTTGGTCATCTTATTAAGTTTTGCTTTAGTTAAGGATGGAATAACATCAAATACCAATGTTCTTCCCCTAGTAACGGCTTGTCATCACTATTGACAAATATACGTCCATGTCTTCCCTTCTGTTTGTCCTATACACGTAATTAGAACATAATTATCAGGCATTTCTGAAACGATTCAAGAAGTTTTACTTACAATAGACAAAGGTTTTCTATCCAATTCCTTGATTTATATCAGTAGGAAACTGAAAAATACTAAGAATGTTTCCATGAAATGTCACATCACAAGTAGTAGAAGACGTATTACAACATATACTCTTTAGGGCTTCCACAGTAAAGAATTTAAGTCGCATTTGTGGAGAGTATCCAACATTTTTCTTGTTTGTAATGTTGCCACTCTGCAGCAGGCAATTACCCTTCAATTTGAATCACACGATCATAAGATATACTCCAACTAAGTTACTGAATATTTGTTGTTCTTTTGCTGCGAGTTAAGCTGTAAATATTCAAACCAGTAAATAAAGAAGTGATGTTTCTCATGTGGTGGAATGCCTAGATGTTGCTCCAGAGTCTTCCACTTCTTAAGATGGTGCCAATTAACACATCAATTGGCAGATAGTTAGACAAACATGGTCGTTGCTTTTCATGTTTGTTAGTTCTGAATTTACATAATTTGCTAACGAGATGACCAAAATTATGTAACTTTACCTTAGTTACTATAGTCTCGGTCAACTATGCTATATGATGAAATAAAACCAAAACTAATGCAATGAGATTAAATCTTATATTAGTAGATACCATACAGTTATGCATGAACCACCAAATCGTAAGTTTAGTATATAGCATCAAACGAAACCAGATTTTAAAGGCATCCATTCTTATTCGTGAAACAAACTAGGTTTGTTAACATTGTTACATTAAGTTTTTCCATGGTTCAATATATCAATATTGGTTCCACCAGAACATAGAGTCATCGGGGGGTGAAATGCTCACTTTTTTATTTTGTTTTTCTTATTTATGTGTATGAATGGAAATGTACAGGAAAAAAGAGCATACCAAATGCGAGGTACATATTTCAGTATTTCTGCGAAGACGCTAGATTATATAGTATTATATGATGTAGGAGATATACTGATATTTGTAAAGTAAGAGCGATATGAGCATATTACCCCACCATCCGGGTAAAACGCCCACCGTCGTGAGGTATTGCCCATGCACACCAACATTATACTAAACGGGGTGGAAGGTCATAGCAATGGAAATGATGTTACAATAGAAGCTAGTCATACTACAGGAAATTGTATTACAAGTCACAAAAACTAGCCTAAAAAGCATAAAGTTCCCACTACTTCCTTAACATTGACAGGCTTGGCAAATACAGGACTACAGAATAGAAAAATACTAGTGTTGCCGACTAGACGAGATTTAGGCTTTCTCGTCTCGAAAGTATCTTGTCCAGAGAGTGTCTCGTCTCAAATAAATGTATACTTTGCATTACGAAAGCTCGGTCTCATTTCGTTTTCTATAGCCAGTTTCTCTGTCTCGTCTCGTGACAACACTAAAAATACATATTAACTGAAAATACGAAATGGAAAAGCTTATTTAGCTTCATTCTAATGGTGAGATGTAGGTTTCTTTTTGCACAATGCAATAATAATAACATTAAACAATCTTATGGAAATATTAGACTAACTGAAAATAAACAAAATATGAAAAAATGAGAAATATTACACTCGGTGAAGGAAATGAACTGAATTTACGTGTTCCTCCTCTTCTAAGATAGGGACAACTACATAGCTTTAAAGGGGTCTACTGTGTTTGCTAGAATGGGAATACGTAGGGTAAAACGATCACGGGCCATTAACCCCGACGCCTAGTGGGCAAATCACCCCGATGTCAAACAGAATAGTTTCAGTTCATTCAACTTTCAACACAGCATGACATGGCGTCTACCCGCTATTGCATCAGGACAACAGAGTACTACTTTGTGCAACGCATACTCATTCGATTCGCTAATACAGCAGTGTAATCATTGTGTCTCCCTAAATTTGAAACGCTCAGAAAACATTACAAGTAAAAATTATGTACTTAGCACATTTAAATTAGCCTGTATGTCTTCACTTTCTTCACAAAATCTTTTTGGTGTCATCTTCGTCTTCCATATAATTGCGTCTTCACTCAATCGTATTATTGTTGCCACCTCATATTCCCTTCCGTGTTTTTAGGGGGTGGGCATTTTACTCAACTGGGCATTTCACCCCCGCTTACTCTATTGAAAATGGTTTGCCTTCTAGCAAAACCTTACTTATGATATCAAACTTCTACATTCATGTCACTGTCATGATACATTACCATAAGTTATTTCTCCGGGAACATTTCATTCGACTTTTACATACGCTAACAAATCTTGACAGCCGTTAGTTGTCTTATTTTCAAGTCCTTCTATCAAAAGGATTCCTCTTCTTTTTAAGTACCATTTTTTTTCTTCAAATATATGGACCTAAGATCTTTAATTAAAGCAAATCATTATGTTCAAGATCTATACATGCTAACAATTCACTCCCTCTCCCAAACCAAAGACGCTTCTCACACGTTAATAAAAGCAAACCATAAAAATGTTCAGTCTTCTGAATTCGCTAAATTGTCTCTGTTCGATCAAAACATACACTATGTGTTCCTTTAAGTATAACTGTTCCCATAATCTAATTCATAGCAAAAATTGCTTCGTACACATAAAAGCACTCTTTCGTCCGGCATAATACACAAGGTACTGATGATATGTAACAATAACCATATTGCCTCATTTACTTTAGTTCATCACCATAATATTTAAACATCAATGTTTATATCTCCTGCTCATTAAAATTTTTGCTAGTTTTCACTTTTAGTTTTTCTATGGGTTTCTCCAATGTCATCATTTACAGTTATGAAACCCTTCATCTGTGGTTATCAAACCTAAACATTATCTTTTTCATCTTTTGATTTTTCTTTCGATTTATCACTCCCTGCATCTATGGTCATCAAACTGAAGAAATAGTTTTTTGTTCTTACCTTTTTACTTCTTTTCCCTTTTCTTTTTCCTCTTCATTTGTCTTCTCGAGAACTTGGTCTTCTTCATGTAACATATTTTGTGGCCTCTCTTCCTGCAATACTACTTTTATATCTACAAAATCAAATGACTGCACTAATTCCGACGGGAAAACCATGCCATCTATTTTTATCGATTTCATAAAATGTTTGGGTGTATTCCTTAGTACTTTCACATCAGCAGCTTGTTGCGACATTTGAATAACCATAGCTCCACATTTCTTTGCTACCGAAGCTGACTCGGTTTGTAAGTGCAGCTACTGTATATCGTTTCTATGTTATGATATGGCTTGTCTATTGGATAATGTTGCTGTTTGGTCTCACTTATGACCGATCCTAACCTTTCCATTGGCAATGTCCTTTTATTCGACGTTACTTGTAACATTCTATGTCTCCAACCAGGATGCAATATATCCAGACCTTCCTATGATTGTATAAGGTAAGTCATATCTGGTTACAAAAAAATTAAGTTATATTTTCTGTGTTTATATATACCTGTTACAACCAACTTCGCTATTATAAGAAGATTTTCTCCTAAGATAGTTTCGAGGTACATGGTATTCGGTAAATTTTCGAACTCCATTTGCAATTCGTCCTATCCATTACATTATATACTGCCCCCGAATTAGCGAGCATCTCTATTTCTTCATGATTAATGGGTATTTTAAGAATTAACAAATCATTATTCATAGTTGTATTATTATCGGACACATTATTGATCCACATATCATCTATTGAAACTCCCGTTTCAATATAGTCTTTTTTCATCTGGTTCAGTCATTCTGCCCATCAGGGTACGTATTGGGCACACTGGTATTATTGCTGTTATTTTTCTTTTGGGGATACTGCTTGTGAAAGTGATTTTTTTTTTATTGCAATAACTGCAAATTTTACCATACGCCGGAAACGTATTCATAAGGTAGAGATAACCGCAGGCTTTACATTGGATTTTTGTCATACTTCGCTGTTGTTTCTGTGGATTAGAAACTGTAGGCGCAGTGCCGGATCTATAAATTTTCCTATGGGGGCAAAGTTAAATTTTACCACCCTTTCCATCGTTTTAGCCAAACAATACAATCGACCGACGCGACGGCCACAATATTGTCTCGCATGACGTAATGCTTAGTGTATTTTTGTTATCTTCTCTGGAGCCTGTCGTGTCGTCGCTATTACTAACTCCAGTAAAGCAGTAGACTTGCCTATCTGACTTAAATCGCGGTTTTGAATTTTAAATGTGAAGGTAGGTTGTATGGAATAACATTAAAAAATACCTTAGAGCGTCGATATTGAAATATTCAACACTTTTAGGTCAATTTCAATTTAACAGGCAATTTTACTTCCTTTTTAGGAGCTATAATATTTTAGTTTAGTTGTTTGCCACCCGGGGCGCTTTCCCCCCCCCCTAGATCCAGCACTGTAAAGACCCCTGTTTGACTATTTGTTTTGTATGAACTTCCATTGACCCCATACAAGATAACTGTAACGCTTTCCCTATAGCATCCTGCTCTCTGCCTCAATCGTCATGAATTATAATGATAAAGATGAAACATTTTTAAATTTTAAGTCGTCTTCTTGAAGCAACGTTTCTCATAACGCACTATCTAAGACCCCGAGCACTAATTGGTACTTACATGCCTTCTGTTCAAATGAGCCAAATCTACATTTCGCAGTTTGTTTCCTCACATGTACGATATACTCCTTAATTGGTTGTCCAATTTATTGCACGAGTTTATGAAATGTGTATCTTTCACTTGCTATGCTTGTGTGTTTTGTATACATTAAAATTTAAATCTCCTCCAACTCGCTAAAAGTCATTTTTAGTATTTCTCTAGGAAGAATCATTTCTTTTACTCAAGCATATAATTATAGAGACAACGATATCAATAATATTAAACGTCATCTTTTCAGTTTAATTTTCTGTAGCTCACAATGCAACTTAAAACGTTAAAGGTAGTTGTCAATCAATTCTCTAGAATCGTCAAATTGATAAAATCTCATTTTAGATTCAGCCATCGATATGTATGAAATTTCCTAATACTTTCTCCTTTAAAGTTGTGGATTCAAATCTGTCTAATCGTCGCCAAAGTTGTTGTTTTTAATTTAGGTAATTTGCTAACTTGATGACCGGAATTCTATAACTTTGCCTTAGTTACTATAGTCTCGGTCAACTATGATATACGTTGAAATCAAACCAAAACTAATGCAATGAGATGAAATCTTATATTTGTAGATATCTTACAGTTATGCATGAACCACCAAATCCAAAGTTTAGTATATAGCATCAAACGAAACCAAATATTAAAGGCATCCATTCTTTTTAGTGAAACAAACTAGGTTTGTTGACATTGTTACATTAAGTTTTTTTCTCTCCATGATTTAATATATCAATATTGGTTCCACCAGAATATATTCAAAATGGTTTGCCTTCTAGCAAAAACTTACTTACTTATGAAATCACACTTCTACATTCGTGTCACTATCATTAAACATTACCATAAGTTATTTTTCCAGAAATCACTTCATTAGGGTTTTACACACGCTAACAAATCTTGACAGCCATTTCTTATCTTATTTGTCAGTCTTTCTTATCAAAAGTATTCCTCTTCTTTTTAAGAACTATTTTTTATTTCAAACATTTCGACACAAAATCTTTAATTAAAACAAATCATTATGTTCAAGATCTATACATTCTAACAATGTATAATCTGCTCATACAGCTATGTGGCAATACATACAGTAAAACAGCTTCGGTACACGGTTTTGTCGGCAATCCGGGGAAAGTGAACCAGTAAATTCTAGAAGCTGCATTTCTTCGATTTCTTTCCGAAGAATTCTTGCGACGGAATGCACTGCTATAGCTTCTGCGCTATGTATTACATTGCTAAATTGCTTCTTTGGGAACAGTTTTAAATCCTTAATTAAAATAATACATTTATTTTACCACCCTTCTGTTCTTAACAGTCATCTGCAAAATTCTCAACAATGTTGGCTTTCAAACTGGTTTTATTTACAGTTTTATCACGACCTAAGCCTTACAAGCAGTTTTCAAATAATGGTACCCTTCATTCTTCAGTACTCTTTCCCTAAAGTTGATATCTTTCGTAAGAAATATACTTATTCCTACAACCAATGAGACATGAGTTAAGGTATTTCGCTTGATTGGTAACTAAATCACCTCCACCAACAGGTGACACATAGTGAGTAGTAAAGTAACACGCTCATCTCTACGCACTATTTCAAATTAATAAGAATCATTTTGTGTGACAAATATTCCAGATATTAGAAAAATGTATTGGTAAGAGCTACGAACGCTATCAAGTGTACAAACCAATTATGCAAAACAGACTGACTGTCAAACTCTAGTAACCTACACAACAGGTTCACAGATCCATAAATAGAAGTATTGTAACCAAACAGGAGTAAGTAAGCTCACTATTATAACCACTATGAAGTGTTTGAAGGAACAACAGAACATGCTTCGTAACATTATTTCTCACTTTCATTACACCGAGAAATTTCTAGAATGTCGCACACATTGAAACACAAAAAGTTTGATATCTCCGTCAATTTTTGATCAAATTCAGCGAATTATACTTTGTTTCAAAGATCATTTAACGCTCTTTGAAATGTTTCTTGTTTGTTTTTGATAAAATAAGTTGATTTCAAGTAAATGCTATTTTTATGAGAATTTTAACAATTAATATTAAAAAACACGAAAAGTACAAAATTTACTGTATGTTTCAAGGTCATTACATTTGCAATCATGTAGACTCTTTCCCCTTTCATTGAAATAAGGAATAATTATTTAAATCGGTCCATTGGTTCTTGAGATACTCGAAATAAAGCGGTCCCAACAATTTAATATAGCGATGTTTTTCAAGATGGTGGAGAGCCAGGTCGGTCACTTCCCCATTAAAATAACATGAGTGATGTAGATTCACTTACAAAGTTTGGTGCTTTAATACAGTGTGTAATGATTTCACATAAGCGATCCACTATTATCGGTTGAATTCGATATACATCCACTCTTTAGTTGTTTGTTCTTATCAAAATTATTTATACTATATTCTTCCCTCTTTCTACCGGTCTTTCGCAGACGTACTTTAAGATATGTGATATTTTCTTGTAACTAAGTTAAAGAAGAATTAATTATGTGGCGCCATGTAAGGATGTAATACTTAGGAGTAATTTATAGAAAACTAGATTTCAAGATGGTAGAAAATATTAACTTCTAGCGCAGACTAAACACAAACATCATCTCTTGGACAATCAGACACTATTTGTGGAACGGAAAAAGTTTTTTTTTTTTTTTAACAGAAAACGAAAATTGATTCTTATCGAGATCGTTCATGTGCATAATCCAATTTTTCACATTCTTCCATGGAGCCACATGTTACTTAAACTGAATATATCTGGAAATTATAATATGATTAATATTCTGTTATAATTTAAATGCAATAGTGCTTCTAATTTTGGTAGTTTATCACCTATTTCAAACAAAAAGTATGGCTTAAAATAATTTGCTCCACAGACAGACACATTCGTAAGATTTTCGTAGATGTTATTGCCTCTTTCGTGGATTTAATAGGAAGCGATGTTTGGCTTTGTTGAGTGACAATTTAATGTCGGATTTAATAACACGAGTTTTACATGTTTGAAGGAATATCATAGTTTCATCCCGCTCTTTCGAAAAAGAAAAAAAGTCTCAGTACCTCTTCAGCAATATGTGTGGCCTTGTGAAGGTTAAATAAAGCTGAAACGGGTCACCCAGTCGATCAGGTCATTCGGGTCAAGTTTTTGATCGGGTCACCGGGTCTATGCTTAGGATGCGGCCTGATCCGATGACGCGGAGAGCGAAGCAGGGTTTTTAATTCTTTTCTTATAACTCTCATACCTAGGACAAACAGAGTCAAGACAGTGTCGTTGGGTCATGATTTGGGCACTAGGTCAATTAGGTTAAGATTCCATCATTTAGTCACCGGATCTCAAAGTTAATCTGGTCATTTTGGTACAAGACAGGATTACTAATTCAGTCGCATAATTCAGGCCAAGACCGGTTCAATCGAGTCACTGGATCAATCGGCTTATTCAGCTCAAGTTTCGGACCGGATCTCGGGCTCACTTACGTTCGGGTCAGTACGGATAACGTGGCCACAAAACTCTCCCGATTTTTGCTCTGGTGAAGCTACATAAGTAAAACCTCACCAAGTATTTTATTCTTTGCAATAAATATCTCACTACGCACCGTTTAGACGTCTCAGCTATTCTGGTTTATCGTGGTACAGATGAAATAGTTCTTTGGGAAGTGCTCCTGAGGGTTGCTGTATACCACGCAGATAGAACAGCGTCTTTTAAAATTCAAATTTGGAACATAAAATGTGTTACTAGTAAATTTATTATTATTTCATACTATTGCCAAAGATCAATATTTTCCAAAATTTAAAGTTTTTGTCTGTTGGCATGTGTTTTAAAAATACGGAATTGTGGCAAAGTTCGAGGTTTGTGTGAGATAGTGTGTGTGGGTTATATTAATGTTGTGTTTAAGGGGGAGGGGGTGCACTTCAAAATAGGAAATGCTTGCAACTCAGAATGTACACCATTGGCATACAGAACCACAGGTATGTTTAGTTTTGTAATGTACGCACTACGTAATAATCTGACGTATTATATTGACAAGCTTCTACTGTCCATAATTGCTTGCGTAAGGAAGGTTACCATGCATTCCTGTGTGTTTGTTCATGAGCTTCCACTCCCCTTTCGTTCTCCGACTCAATCAGTCACTCTGTCTTCCCTTTCCATACACGAGTCTGGTGCCCCATGTTGTAAAGTAATGCTCATTAATATCGAGAGAAACATTGGCAAATTTCTGCCCTGGAGATAAATACAACCGGAATGGAATATATTAAGCTTGGTTTTGGAAGCAACAACCAGGAAAAGGCGCGGGGGGAGAAAGAGATATTGACTAATTGAATGATACGAATTGATTTGGGTGCACAAACCACCCACTCTGAACTTTCCCCAAATCCCAAAGCCAAACTCAACCTTCATTTGACCATAATTTCAGGAAATGGATCAATGATGAAAAATAGCACCACTCCACACCACCCTACTCTATGTCACATTTACTGTGTATAAGCAAAAACAAATGAATGCATTAATAAATAATCGCAATGCTTTAAACAGATCTTTGTAGATATCAATGTTTGGAAAAGTATTTATTTTCCTTTTCACAGTTAATTTTAGTAATTGAAGATCTGATACACTTACAAGTTGACAATAACAGAAGGAAACAATAGAAAAAACGTTTAATACCCACTCATTTAATTTTGAAAACATGCAAAGTCTTTAATCTGGAAATAGAGGAAAGAATAAACAGATCTAAAGGATAAAATTTAATTTCAAATGAAAGCTCTGTAGTTTGAAACATGTCTGGCAGCTTAAGAGTCAATTAATATAAAATTGTGAATTAAATTACGTTGGTAAATAAAATGAGAGCAACGGCGACCCAATTCACTTAATAAACTACGGTTAGAAACATGATAGCACTGGATCAACGATGCCTAGAATATGGTCAATATGTCAATACTCGAAAGAATTCTCTATTTGTCATCCTTTCATTTTTCCTATGAATAGGTTGAGTTAAAAACGAGGGTCATGTTCTGAACGAAAGAAAGTACAAATGTACAACTGTAGAATATGGAGATGGGTAGGGGAAAAATTTTTTGGTGGTGTACTGGAGGTATATTTCAGTCAACTTGAATTTAGCTAAATAGAAACTTAAAGGGGTCCATGTTGCACATTATTTTAGCGTAGATTTTTATCAGAAATTTATGGGAAAATATGCTACAAATTGTTTGTCAGTTCTAATTTGCGTGATTCATTAAGGATAATCTAAAGCAACGATCTCCAACAAAAGATGGCAGCACTATCTTCGTATATGTCTAATGAATTCTTATCGTTGCACGAAATTTTCCTGCTGCTTCTATAAATTCAAGCCTAGAGTTCAAACTTTCAGGGAGGAAAGTTCATAACTAATTCAAGTGCATGATAATGGCCGATGTTTTACTTTCGTTTTACTTCATTGTTGAAATCGCTTCATTGTTGTTGTGAATATCTAAACCTATAACAATGAAGCTCTCTTAACAATGAACAAAAATGAACATTAAAAAATCAGCACCGGCCATCCTCTTGAATTGGTTATGAACTTTTCCCCCTGAAGGTTTAAACTCTCTAGGCTTGAATATGTAGGAGCAGTAATAAAATTTCGTGTAACAATGAACATACATTAGACATATACGGAGGTAGAGCCGCCATATTTTGTTGGAGATCGTTGCTTTACATTAACCTTAAAAATTCAATTCTTTCAAGCAACAGGTCACAGAAACTGAAAAACTAGCAACGTAACGGATTTCCCATGAAAGCATATGGGAGACTACTGTAAAAAAATTTTATTTTTATATGGGACGGGCTAGTAACTTTGGACTCCGGACCGTCACGATTCTTCCCTTAGCTATTAAAATCCACACCCATGCCCTTGCCGGCACTCGAACCCGGGTCCTTCAAGCCGTTGGCCTTCCGCCGCAGACCGCGCGGCCACCCGGCACTGCTGTACCTTGAGCATAATGTACCTTGGAACACTATTGTATTTCAGACTGCCTATGCTATCTAGAGACTACTTCGTAACCTATATTGTGTGTTAAGCTTGTCAAGTAGTAACTAGACGGCTTTCGTTGTGTTCAGGTCGCTCTGTGTTGAGCAGTGGCGACGCAAAGCAATCTGGGACCCGGGTCAAGTGAATTTGATTGAGGTCCTTTCGCGAACACAATCGTGAGCGCAGACTGCTACTATTGGCCAGCCCATAATATCCTACTTACCCGTTATTCCGAGCCCCTCGGAAAACTAGGGAATTCGCGCGGGAAACACTAGCCAAGACTGAGAACTTCCCGTTCACTCGCTATAATCTATGCATGATAATGAATTGAGGAGAGTCATTCTTTTCAACCATCCGACTACAGGTAAGCGCACAAGTAAGAGTCCAGAGATGGCATAGTTACTGCGTCACTGACCACCATCGAGGTGCTCTAAACTGAACGAGGAAATATTTATTTGTGGAGACCTGCCCACACTGGAACAAAAAACAACCTCCTACAAAAAAAAAAAAAACTGCGTAATTAATACCGTCTGAACACTGAGGAAGTCTTGGTTGGATCTTGGTCAGGGACTTATAGGTGTGCTATATGCGTCACAGTCACTTAGTATACGAGATATAGCATGTACATCTTAACGAGAGGACTAAAAAACAGCTGTTTAACGGGTTGGTTCATAAGTTCTGCTATTGTGAGTTAAATCAAATGGGTACTGACTTAGGTATCCCAAGGTACAAAACAAATAATGTTTATTCCAGAAGATTTTATTCTGAGGACTCTTGAGGAACTCACAAAAATTATAAATACTGCATATTCAGTGACTCTATTGTGCTAAAGATATAAAATAACAATAGGTCCTAATGCTCCTTAACAATATGTTGTACTTTGTTGGTTATCCTCCGAATAACATGAACAATATGTGCTATTATGTATACGTATGAGCAATACAAGTAAAAGAAGGAGTGAAAATAAATACTGTTGATGATATTAAACTTGCTTGTTTTTGAAGCAAAAATGTAATTTCCAAGCATTGTATGAACTCAACACTATTAATAAAACCCAAGAAACGTATTTCTAAGCATGTCAAAACTAACGTAACCAAACTGTGGAATTAGTAAACTATACAGATGTGTGAAAAACACAAAAACTAGCAAATATCTTTCCAGACGTTCATTGCCCTTGCCCAAGCACCATAAATATTAGAAAATTGACACAAGTACTTCTCATACACTTCAAATTTTTTAAACGTTAGAGAAAATTTGCAGGTATTTTAAGAATAGTTAGAGATTGTAGTAGTTTACCAATATTTTACTTTTGCAAAATAATATTGGAAAAGATAAAATTATATGCAACCAAGGGCGCCGATCCCGGGGGTCTTTGGGGGCCCTGGCCCCCCTAATGGGGAGGGGGGCAAATGATAATGTGAAATCGGTTCTCCTATTTCTACAGTACATGGTCATTCGTTTTCCCCTTCTACTAAGCTTATCCCCCTTTGGAAAATCCATTTCATTGATAAATTCCTCCCTGAAACTTGTGTGCTACAGTACTTATATAAATTACATCACGTATAATACCCCTTCGACTGGCTAAAGGAGTTAATTCGTGCATTGCTTGTGATGTTTCTGGAGTTTCGTGCATAACATCGATAAAGACCATTTAGTAAAAAGAGAAAGGAAAGAATGAAAGAAAAAATGAAAACGTATATTTTCTGTCGTTTATCCCTCGGAACGGGAAGCTCGGGTCAAAAATGACCCATACAGTCAAAATATTATTTTTGTCCATTAGTCATTAAATGGAAGAGTGAAATTCTGTGTACTCCGCATACTGTCAGCAATGTAATCACTTCATTTGCAAGAATCAGAATACAACAGATACGGTGTGCTTTACATATGAGAGTAAAAGAGGAAGGTAGTTTGATTCTGATAGTTTTATATGTCGTACTTTATATGTGTAAATAAGTAAAAAGACTCATGGTACCTTTATTTTTGTGCAGGCATGAAAATGGTTGCAATGTTAATATGATGTATTAATTTTTCTGTATGTTTCATTATTTTGTAGTATCTACTTAAAAAAATAAAATACAATACAATGCAATAAATACTATACAATGAATACACCCATACTCTAAAATACCTTGATTTTGAACAAGTATTTTATTTCATAAGAGAAATATACATGCTTCGAAAATGACTCATCTTGACGTTCCGTGAGATGAAATTATCTTGTTGTTCTAAGGGTTAAGGATCATTCATCTTGATTTTGTCATATATAAACATAATTTAAGAAAAATAAGCGACAAAAAGAACTCACACAAAAGTAGGAGTAGACTTGCACTTGGAAATGTATCCTTCAAACTGCTGTTTGGATGCAATTATTATTTGCCGTTAATAATGTAACTCTGAGTTTCTAATACAACTTACAGATAAAGAAACTATATACAGCGGGAAAAAAGTACTTGGACAAGTTCGACAAAGAGGAGATCAGACTATCACACGTAAAACATAGACCATTCGATTATCTTACCCTTTTATGATAATTTGGATACCTTTGATAGAATACTTAAGAAATAACTACCACTCGATACACCTGGAAGGTAACAGGCAACGAAAGAGTGACGACTACGTACATTCATCGCAAAAAACAGTATTTGGACAATCCAATACTACTCTCGAAATAAATGTTCTAGGTATCCTTTTGTGTACAAGAGCACTGTGTACTTAGTGTACTGAAGCAATCAACACGGTGTCAGGCAAGCCAAGCTTGTTGGAAAGTCATACTTTACCGTTACATACATCATAAAGCAACATAAACAGAGCAATTATTGCGGAATAGAACCAGTTCTGGCCAACCAAGAAAACTAACTGCTCGGAATGAAACCTACATTCTTCATTCTGTGGACAATACTCAAAGAATCAGTGCTAAAGATTTGGCTACTTCACTAGCCTAGAATATGTAAGTTAATGTTAGTAATTCATTGAACAACCCAAAATCCTTTGAAACGATTGGGATTTAGAAGATGTGTATCCAGGGTATGAATACTGGCCACTCCATTAGTAATTACACAACCCCAAATCTGAACAGACCCTCCAACATTTTTATCAGTTAAAACAATGTTCTGCTATCTGAAAACTTCAATCTTCTTTCGCCGCATCCTAGAAAATCTTTCTCGCATCCATCTTTCATCCTAGAAAATAATATTTTTTTTTTTTTTCAAAATTCTAGGCATTCATATCTATATTTTTGGGGAAATTAGAACTTCTTTCTGCTTTCTTCTGATCCATATGTGTGTTTCTTTTCTGGCTACACATCTTCTGAATCCCAATTTTTTTGTTCACATCTACACATCTGTAACACTAACTTGCATATCCTAGTCAAATGAAGTAACCAAATCTTTAACATAATTCTTCAACCAGCGCAGAAACCAGAAGAAGCACCATCTACTGTTTCCATGGAAATGAAAAGTAAAGTACGTCACCGCAAATCTCTACTGCAGAAGATCTCATCGTTTGGAAGATGGATCTGTCGAAAATTCAGTTCAAATGTCCAAGCATATACAATCGAACAACAGACGGAGAGCGCACAGTCAACATCTATAAATAATAGCAAGGAGACGATGCTGCAAGAACATCAATGCACTGAAGCAGTTGAGGGAGAGACCAATAACATCTTAAAAGATAACAACCAGTGCTCTTTAATCTTCCAAGAATGACTCGCAGCAGTTTTCAACCTCGTATTACGGAAGATTTTTTAAATCTATTTTAGTTTACTTATTTATTGAAGTATTTTTTGGTGTTACTGACTTCAGGGATCATTTCTCTTTTTGCCCTGTACACAGATTGCTGAAATTAACCGTTGATATAAGCACATCTATAAAACATGTAGTAACCGTTGTGATCTAGTTTCCTGAGTGAAATGGAAAATTAATTATTGTTTTTAATAAACAATTTACACAAATTTGGAGTTATACATCTTAAAACCGAACAGCTATACTTAAATGAATTGCCTCTTGTATATAAAAAAATGTAAAAATTGAAGTATTAATAAACATATTGTTTCTCTTATTTAATTAAATGTTATCAATAAAACACCGAATCTGTACTTCTATGTGTCTACTTATGTTAGAGACCTGTACGGGCCGGGCTTGGGCGGGCCGACACTGCTTTCTCTTCAGGTCGGGCCGGGCTCGGGCCGATTAATTGCACTTCTTTAAAGCAGTTCAATAATTATTGAGTTTCGTTAAAAGATAATTGGAATAAAGCCAAACGTTCAAGTCTGTGTGCATGCTACGTGGAGTGAAAATGCAATATTTACAGTTGGTGTTGCTTAGCGCTTGGAAATAGGTGGGATGCGCCAAGCGATATATCATTATAAGGTCTTTCCTAAATGATCTTGCTCCCACAAGCAAAAACTGAAATGACAGTACTAGCTAGGGCCTAATTTGAAGGAAAAACTACAGTCAGGATGGTCGGCCGCTCGATTTGAACCCAGGATAACCTTAATACAGGGGCAAAGTTCTACCACTGAGCTACTACGGCCGTTCAGTGATAGCAGTAGAAGTATTCAAATAAGACGTTAACATGTTAAGGGATCCCAAACTAAGTAGATCACAGGTTGTTTCAGGATGTGAA
The DNA here is from genome assembly GCA_022664845.1 of Lepisma saccharinum. NCBI lineage: Eukaryota > Metazoa > Arthropoda > Insecta > Zygentoma > Lepismatidae > Lepisma > Lepisma saccharinum. Next base: position 22,013 of record JAGDQP010026005.1, read on the forward strand.
AATTGTTGTCCTTTTAGGAAGATTTTTTTTTTTATTTTGGCAAAAGTGTTTCAATAATATTGAATTTAAACAGAAAAAAAAATTACAACCGGCCATGACCGTGACTCGAATCCAGATCTCTCAGTTTCCGGTCGGGTATGGAACTTGACATTTGTTCATTATAATACATCACGACACGGCCAATTCTCTGTGCATGTAACAGTGTTCCTCACGCGTAAATACTTTCTCGGCTTCCTCATTACTGGTTATGAAGTAGAGGTGGAGATTTTTCGTTCTTCTGCTAATAATGTAGTGCGAAAGTGCACTTGCCCCCTTTTCTCCCCTCTATAGACACTGCTAGCGACATGTATCGGTAAATAGAGACAGGAAAGATTTAGCAAAGAGGTGCCAAATTCGGCACTCTCTCTTTTACGGCGAATATCATAGCAGCGTGCTGCGGCACTCGGGCTGACGATAACTTCGCAAAAATCTCAATGGGCTGTTAACGTGATTTGAAAATATTTCATCATATGGCAATTCTGCGATAAAGTCAGGAAGGTGGCTTTGACGCATGCGTGTTGCAACCGTTATTTCTTCACCTGTAGTATCACTGGGTTGTGCGTTAAATAATGTAGTTAGCTCTCAGCAATTTTATGTCTGTTTCAGATAGATTAAAAAAAAGACAACTTCTGTGGCAACTGCAGAATGTTCAATCTAAGTTTATAAGAGTACTGAGTACGGGGGTCTAGAAAGTGAGTATCCACTTTTGACAAGAAGGTGAAAAGAGGTCAATGTCACGAATTACTCATTGTTCTGTCAATTTACATACATACCAAACAAAAAGTGTTTTAAAGAAAGGTTACAATTTTTCACAGTAAAAATTGTCATACAACAAAGCAAAAAGAGTCTTAGTACACATGGGTTGAGAAAACAATGTGCGTTTTTACTTCGTATTAAAATTGTCTTTTAAGAAAATAGGTAATAATTACCTGTTGTCGGCCACTCAGAACCAGTGGTTACCCATGCATATACCAGTAGTCGGTCATGCGCCAAACATATGAGAAATATCATAAAAATATGTAATCTTATATTCGGAAATACTGGATAATTTACATTTAGGCGTATTAGAAATAAAGTGGTTACATTCGTATATATATATAAAAAAAATATTATCTATCTACAAGCCCAGAATGTGCAGTTAAAAAGACTTCTATTGTTAGGAATAATGATGATGTAGGTGTTCTGCCGAAGCCAGGTCCTGAATCGGAAGTCCTAGAGCAGGGTGAACCGATAGTGATATGCTATTACCTTACATTGCGTGAAGATTTCTTCCTAAAGACGGCGCCAACATTTTAACGTGGATTCCGAACGACTTGTGACCCCACCCTTTATCACAAGGCGTTGAATTATACTATGGAACTGTTAGAAACAATACAAACATACGTTTAAGATCACAATAAAATTAGGTAAGAAATACTTCTCATCGGTCACCATGGCCGACGATAGGAACATTCGTGAATTATATAGGCTATATCTAAAGTCGAATTGTTTTTGTTATAACTGACATTTTAAAAGGTAGAAAAAACAATTTATGCCTTAAAAGTATTTAAAAATCGACAGTCTTTTTTACCCTAAATTTTATGAAGCTCTTGTAACCTTATATAACATTTCCGGCATCTAATCTAAGTTAACCATGCAAACCAGATAGATATTTTTATATAATAGATAATTATTATTTTTTTATATACATTCTCAATACTTACGTACAATAACAGTGTTATTACTGTATTTGTATCCTATACACCGTACATAAAATTTGTAAATGTTCACCTACTACCTGTTTCGGTAGAATTACAAAATGTTTTTCCTGGTTGGGATGATATTCGGAATCAACAACCGGGGATGAAATCTAGAAGGACCAGAGAAAATCCTCGGCATTTCCCCAGCGACAAATTGAACACTGCAAAACATCACTACATATCTGTAAAATTGTTTTAGACCCGCCTGATACGGAAGCATTTATGCTACGATAAATTGTAGCATTAATCTTAGCATACATTGCATCAAAATCCTTATGGAATTATAGCATTCATCTTGCCCTTTTTTGTCGCATTTTTGCTTGGACACGATAGCATTCCTTGCTAGCTCTATAATTTATCGTAGCAGAAATGCTTCCATGTCAAGCGGGCCTTACTCCGTATACTACATGGAGGAATTAAAATAGAAGAAGACGCCCAAACGTATCCCTACTTCAAAAACAAATCTGAAGCCGAAAATGGCCGCCGCCCCGCGCGGTTCCCCCATATTGCGTTTCGAATAAAAATTGAAGTATTGCATTCACAGACATGCAAATAATCAGTTCATTCTTTATGCTTTTCTGTGATCTTTAAAATGGTTGTGAGTTGTGTCGCTTTTGGATGCACAAAGAGATATAATAAGAAGACTCCCAATGTCTCCGTTTCACAGGTAAGTATTAGAGAAAACTTATCCAAATATAAAATGTTGATAGAAATTGATTGCAGGAAGAAACTTAAAAGTTTTTCCTGTACTTTTTATTATACCGTCAATGTGTTAATTCGAGAATTTAAAGACAGGGATTACTGTTTTAATTTTTCTCATTAATTCTAAGTAAATTACAAGAAAATTGACTAAAATAAATGTCAGTAGTATTCATTATATTTAATTAGATTGTGTATACTTTGAGGAATTGTTTTCCGCTATGCAGCTTTCGATGTTTATTCTGGATGTTTTGTATACTATTCTCTCTCTTCGAGAAATTCAATTAGGCAGGCCGGGATATGGTATGAGGGAAGGTATTAGCTAGGGCCTTTCATAATTCAACATCCCGGCATCGCAGTTTCAGATGCATCATAATAACGAACTGAATTCTATTTATGTATGGCCTTTAGGCATCTAGAGCTCAGACCGGGATAGAGGAACGGGAAGGTGTCAGCCAGGGTCTTTGTTGAACGTGCCATCACGATATTTGCTTGGTGACTGAGGAAAAACTCTGGAAAACCCGACAGTCAGGATTGTCGGCAGCTGGAATCGAACCCACAACCTCCCGACATCTACACCAACGCTCTACGGCGGCTCGTTATCATAATAACGTAGTCCGAATACTGGGTCTTTGAATCTGCTGATCCAGTTTGTTTGAGAGTTGTCGTCGACCCGAACAGTAAACTAAACGTCATTATAAAACTCTTGAGGTAATAACACTTCTGAAAAATCACGAATCAGTCTTCTTCATAGCTCCATTCTAACACAGGATCAATTAATAAAATTTCCAAGTTTCGAATAATTAAAGTCTACATAAATGTCTTTACTTCAGAAACTGTTTTCGTAACATAAAAGGACTAGTAAAATGTACTATGTTCAGAAGAAGAACCGGTGGAATAGGGGTAGAGTGTTTGACAACAAACAAATCTGAAGGTAATGAGTTCGAACCCCACTCCAGACCTCTCTTTTCTCCTGTAGGCTCTACCAACGTTTTTAAAAACAAGGTTTGTAGCAAGTTTGGCTTTACAAGTTTGTAGCAAGCTTAGCATCTGTCAACTAGCAGGTTTGCTGCAAGATTATAGCAAGTTCGCAGCGTTGCAATGGTAAACTTGCTGCAAGTTTAATGTGCTATCTGGGATACCATGTTGTCTGTTATTAATATTAAATATTAGCCGAATCCTTTATTGTGAAATACTTAATCATTTCGAGTACGTAAATTCCAGTAGTATGAAAACTATATAGCTACTGTGTACACGCATCTTCTTTCTGGTTTTCAAGAAATCTCTTGCCTTGCTCAGATGTCTCTGACTTCGGTAGCTCGTTTTCTTAAACATCCTTATAAATTCAAGATTCCGATTGGTTCATACTGCTAAATTTAAGCTAAGAGGTAATTCTGAACCAATCATACAACTAAGAAATCAGGATCTAAGAAAATATGCAATTGAGTTCAGACCCATCTAGCGGCAAGGCAAGAAACTTCTTCGAAGCCAGAAAGAAATGCCGTAGCTATTTATAAATAAAGCTTATTACTCTATAAGTTTCTCTTTAGTAGTACGAAGAAATACTAAACAATAGTTACGAAACTGTTTGTACGATTCTGTCGATTACAATTACATGATAGTACCTGGCATTTCCACTTCCTGTCGAATGGCCGATTATTTTGGGATACGAAACACGCTCTTACCTGCAATTCCTTAGTGTCCATTATGCTGGGTGATGTAGAAAAAAAGCACCAACAAACCTACCTCACGAGATTGCTGATATCAAATTAAGATAAAAAAAATAGACCACCGAGGGTGAACAAATAACATCATTACGGCACTATAGGGTGCCGAAAGTGTGGTAAAATGAACTCTATAGAG
>JAGDQP010026006.1:0-26351 GCA_022664845.1 Lepisma saccharinum
CTTTACTTTAAATACCATTAAACACAATTAACGAACAGTTGTGCTACATGTCAAAACTAGACAATATACACAAAGAATGAGAACATTACAGACCATCCAAACAGCATCACCACAAAAATATTATTTTAATATCCATAAAGTCACAGAACCTGAGGTAATAAATACAATACAAAGAATCAAATCATCTGCCGTGGAGCTGATGAACTAACTATCTATTTTACTTATCAAAAACGAACTTCCCTGTGTACAAATTGGGAATAATAACATTAAAAGAAAGCTGAGGGTCAAGACTCGTATTTCCAGTCGCTATGGCGACCGAGATTTTTCAAACCGTGGGTCTACGTAATGCTGGGTATAAACTTTTAAAACGCTGTCCTGTAAAATCAAGAAAATGGACAAAATACATTCTTTTCTTGTGGTCTTCATTTATAACATATCCATATTGCTACCTGTTTCATGGTAGGAAAATTTAATAAGTCATTACGTATGGAAATAAGACCATTATACTCTTCCTCACATTATGATGGGATTGGACATACTTATGAAAATGCGTGCAAAAAGTGCATGAATGCAAACTGGCCTTAAATCAACAGTGCTAGAGGACAAAATATCCTTTGGAAGAAACATTTGGAGCCAGACAAAAGTCATTGGTCAAATAGAGCCATACACTGGTGGAGATTGGTCCAATTATGTGGATAGACAGAACTACCGGTAGAATTTGAGGATCAAGGAATCTGCTACTGAACTAGCGTGCGTTAAAGAGTAGTGGTAAAATACCATAAAGTAAGGTTGTGGCCTTATCAGGTTAAAAACGGAAGGAGAAATCATGCTACTGAACCCAAATCTGAAGCCAGTTTCTCTCTGCCTACTTAGGTCGAAGCGTTAGTGCAGACTGAGAAAGAGAAATTGCAATAGGATGAGAAACGTTTACACGAAACTTCTAAAGAACAAATCAGACAGCAAGAAAAGTATTGAGAAAGAAAGCTAATCTATTTAATGTAAAATAGCTGTAAAGGAAAATTACATGAAAATCTGGAACTAAAAAATTCAACTTCTCAGAAAGATGAGTTGAGTAGCTCAGCGGGGAAAAGACCAACCCGCCTCCAAAATACATTTTCTGCTAGTTATACAAACTTCTACTATGAGTGCGATGGCCATATTTTCTCAATGAAAATTCTGGACAGGTCTTACTGGGATCTTACGGTCCTACCACTTATTACAACTGGTTTGAGGATCAACCCGAGAAAAAGTTTTTATTCAAGCCATAAATTTAGCTTCTTCTCCAGGGGTTTTCCTCAGTCATACCAGACAAATGTCAGGATGGAACCTCCGAACTAGAACCTCGACTACCTTCAAACATTCCCTCTCACACCTTGTCCCTGCATGAATCAGAGTTACCAAATAGCTATAAATAAATTCAAAAAAATAAATTTTGCTTAGAAGCTGTGTTTTGTTAAAAAAAAAAAAACCCCGGCTTTTAAAAATAATAAAAAAAAGGTTACACCAACTTTAGAACTTCTAAATTTTCTATGTTCTTGGTGTTAAGCTGTTATCATAACTCACTTACCATTCATTTATTAAAATGCAATAATTTATCATTTAATTTCTTATAACTACGCTATTATTAATTAGTTGATCACTTATTGTTTATTAATTAGGAACGCTCAGGAGTACTACAGTAAAACAACCGTAAAATCGTAAATTTTAAACTGAAATTAGGAACTTTTCCATATTTTTTCGGGACACAACCTTAAAATTCGAGACGTATGGTTTCCGTAGCTATGAGTGAACATACCGTGAAATTAATAGTAAGTTCTGAGCAAATTATTGAGCTCGGTGGAATTAGTTCAAAAGTAGGCTACTTTGAGTTAGGATTCGCCGTTTTCCCATTAACTTACTCAGCCGTATTATTTTTATTTAATATTCCGTAAATCTTGTATTTCTGTAACGTAAAACTAATCACAACATTTCGATCATCAATCATTTAGTGTTTATCAAGGAACTGTGATCATGATTAGGGAAACTTAGTATTTCGTTCTACACTCACTCACACACACACATAAACAAAACAAGAGTTGCAGGAAGATGTTTTCGTCGTGAAACGTGTAAACACTGAATCCTCAGATAACCCAATCTCTCCCTCGTCTAGTATCTAATGTCGCGGACCTCCGATTGGCACAGAGGAGGGACACAGGTTCGAGTCCTGTCGCCGGCTTGCTTACTAAGGTTCACGGCTTTTATTGGTTTTCCCAGAGCATGCTCGGATGGTACTCAGACTAAGAATGTGGCCCCTACTCCATTCCTCCAGGAAGAGTGTTCTTCGAGAGACGTAATCTTTCAGCCTTTTGATGCGCAATGTCAATAGCTGTCTGTCCAGCCTATATATTGGAAACTAAATGAAATGAAAATTGTCTGTCAATTTCTATACAGACAACGTAAGGGGTAGGGAGCGATGTCTGGCGATGGGATATATAGCTCCAGTAATGTCTTGCTTACGTCACAATCAATTACGGTGTTATATCATCAGTACTAAAAATAATAGTTTACGATGTGTTCCCAAGTACATGATAAATTTTTGGTAGTGTCTTACATTACAATACATGGAACTACTACAGATGAATTAAATATTAGATTAGATTGCATTAAGTTCACCTTCAAGAACAAAGAGTTATCATGGAATGTTGCTACATTGTACAAAGGGAAAAAGATGGAAATATTTAACATCTAGTCCTTATATGCGTTCAGGATAGAATGAACCACAAGTTGAAATATTTTAATTTTTGCTTATAGTAATGGTATATTTCTTAGGCCCTATAACATTTAGGAAGGGGCTCCATAGACTAGTGGTTAGAGCGTTGAACTCATGTCCGCGTGGTCCCTGGAGTCCCACCTTTCCTGAGGAAAACTGGGGAGTCACGTGAATAAAGACGTGACGGCCACTAGGCCTGGTAAGCCCTAATACGCCTGTTCGTTGCTATGTGGCGCGCAGTGTTGACCACACTGCCGTCACTCAGGTGGATGCACTTCCACCAAGCGCGAATAGATGGCGTTGGGACAGGCTCAGGACTATATCGGTCTATAACGCCGGTGTTAATATCATTTAGGACTTCTTACTTTTGCTTTGATGTTAACAAATAAAGCACTAAGTTTAAATTAATAATAAATTCATATAGTTCCATACTAAACAAATATACGATACGTACGCGCGGTAATGTCGATACATTGAATGATGGTATCATTAATACGAAACGTTTGAATTACTGACAAATGAGTTGTTCATACAGACCAAGTAGAAAGGAGCCACCATTTGTGGACTTCCATTTTCTTGCAATTTTCTCCATGTCAGGTTGCACTTTGTTTAATGGCCGAATGTTGTGGAACCTCCTATATGAGTTTATGGAAACTTTCGTCAATAAAAATAGACAAGTTGTCAAACTGAGGTTCTTCCTCGGCACCCGCTCCTCTACAATAGCAACAATCATACTTGTTAATTGGGGGAAAATAACTATTGTTTTAAAGAAAGAAGCCTCAATTCATTAGAATTCTTAATGAAGTTTTCATTAACATAGCAATACAGGAAGAAAAATTAAAAAGAAAATCCGAATGATGTGAGACTGCAATAAAAATGCAACTTGCTTGAAATAAGCAAACTCAACGCTGCAATGAACGCGTATGCACAGTTACAGAGAAGAAAAGGAATGTGTTAAAATTTTCTTGCACGTGAACAATAGCTCTCACCACCTGGCGGCTATTTCACGCAATCCGTATTGGAAAGAAATACTTCTCTCACCAGAGTAATATAAGGCAAAGAGAGAAGAAAAGAAGCACAGAAAGAAGAACGAAACGAAACATAGCTACAGGGTTGGTTATCTAATTACTAAGCGGAAGTTGGTATTCTTTTGTGTTGTCAGCTAAGCCACTTTGTTTGGAATTTCCGGCTGCAGAAAATATAATATATATTGTTACAACAGCTGGTATTTAAAAGCGCACAGGTGCGTGTCTTCTGTCCACAAAAATACCTTGCTTTTTTTTAATGTTCCATTTTTTTGTCTCGTTCCTGTTTTTGTTCTATACATATGGTAAAAATTAATTCTCTCCTTATACATATGCAGTATTCAAGGCGCTTCATTCTTTTAAAGAACTAAAGAGAATTTTGCCTACAATGCAAATTTTGCGAAATGATAATTAACGGTCCTCCGAAAAGACTGACTCTTTTTCTATTAAATTTTGTTTCGTCAGTCCGTCTAATGTGTTAATGAAACTAGGTATAGAGAAATTGATCTGTCAGGTTTGATATCCGCGATCTTGAATTGATTTACCAACCTATTTTCATTCTGCTGAAGCTACAAACTTTCTTTGCGATAATTTTGTACTATTCGCACTTCACTGCATTGTTATTCACGTTAATGGCTGAATGGCTTAAAATTCGTTGTTTATTTTTAAACCATGATAAAGATTCAGTATGCGGTCAAAATTTTGGGCCCATTCTAAGCTTAAAAATATTAACTTAAGATTTGAAAATGAACTGGCGCATCATCTTGAAGATATAGCAAAGATTGATAATAATTTTACGTTTGTATAGTGTTATGTAGAGTCCTAGGTGGATAAATTTATGACCTTCTGAACATAGAACTTCCTATGGACTGTCAGTGTTCGGAAGCCCGGAGTCAATTACGGAATGGAATTTTAATTCTGAAATTTGTCTTCTCCTGCAGTCAGCTGTGAAAGCCTGCGTTACCTATTTTAAATGTTTCTGTTTTAAAATAACTATTCTAAATGGTATTTTGGTCAACATCTGTAATCAAACCCCCATTTTATCACTGTACGAAATCTGAGTCTTCTAGAAGCATATTGTGGATGTGGTTGCATCCATGTTCTTTCCTTATGCTACTAGTTTATAATCCAAGTTTATACGTTAAATTTTAAGGTTGATTAACTCCTGAAAATTATCGTATGGTTTTTTTAAGAACATTACTATGATTTAATATTTGTGAAGGAAATTGAAACTGAAAATATACAGAAGGGTTATTCTGCCGGTAATACTTTACGGTTGCGAAAGTTGGAGTACGACCGTAGCAGATGAATATAAATTAGGTGTATTTGAAAATAAGGTTTTAAGAAAGATATACGGGTCGAAACCGGACGAGATCACTGGAGAATGGAGGAGACTGCATAATGAAGAACTCCATGCACTGTACGACTCAACCGATGTTGTAAGAATGATGAAATCGCGACGACTAATGTGGGGCAAGCCATGTAACTCGAATGAAATAAGAAACGAAGATTATATTGCATGGTTGGTAAGCCGAAATAAGGAGTCATAAAGATTATATTTTTCTTCTTTAGTAAAGATAATAAAGATTTCTGACCTACATTTTTTTATATATAAATTTAAGTTACCAGGAAAATTGAAATTCTTGACTAAGAATCGTTGAAATCATATTTTAGAGTGGTAAGAGTGTTTTCAGTCATTATATGTCACACTTAACCCTTGTGATGATACGAAACTAAAGTTTGGAAATGTCACATCAACATACAGAGTAAATGGACCAAACATTTCCTTCCATTAGACAAATACATTGAATTGAGCAACCGTAGATACACAATCTGGAGGTGACAATAAAGATGTAACGAAACGGAAGCTCTTAGAGAAAATTTTTATCTTCTCTTTCTGCGACTTTACTCATAAAAGAGAAAACCTTTCTTTACTTCTATCTTCAGAGAACCATTAGATGCCATTAAAGAGCTGAAAATGTTTACCATTGAACGAATATTTTAAAAGAAAGTAAAGGCGTGTGCATCTCTTTGTGTGTGTTCTGTTAAAGTGATCCTGTAGAACATTACTGCCGTACACAATTCCGCCTTGTTTTCCCTCCTCCCATTCTCTAATTGACATTCCTATCTTTCTTACCTGAAAACTCCCGAAACAAGATCCTCCTGGCAGCGTGACGTAGCAGACGTAAGGAGGACTCGATGAAGGGACTGATTCGTAGATAACAAGAGCACCGTTTCTGAGATCTGCTCCTCTCGCCTGCTTCATCTGCCAAAACTCTTGCAAAGCTTCCACCACGTTTACTGAAAAAAAAGGAGAAACAAAATTAATGACCATCTTTATTTCAAACATCTGAATAATATTTATCACAAAATACAACAGTAATTTGAGATGTAAAGATATTAATTGCCTTCTATACATCTACCTACTGAATATGTTGTTGCGTCACTAAGCTTTAGAATTTCTTTTATTAAACTGAGAGCGTCTTTCTCTACAAGGGAAAGTTTATTCTTGAATCATTACCTTTGGAATGCAGGACAAGCAATAAAAAGTTAATAAACAAATAAATGAATAACCATTTGCGGAGAATTGTAACCGTGCCTCCACACTGTAAAATATATATCCATGCATTTACGATCAACTGTGGTAACTCTGGACACTAAAAATTTATTTTTTACTGTCATATTTTTGTTATGTGTCATATCAAGCTAATATTTTATCTCTTATACCATTTTTATATACTTTATAATATTAATGGTAGTTCTGTGGAAAATAGAAGAATTAAAAACCCATATAGATATGCCGAAAGTTGCCCCGGAAACCTAAGTAACTTTGGATACAATGCTTTCTGAATTAATGGCTGGAGAATTGTGTTTGTAGAGGTATCAATGGACACAAAGAATTAAGAGCAGTTCGTCTTCTTTCATTCGAAGGTTAAATCATCTAAAATAAGTTAATATAGGACCATTGATAATTTTAATTTTGTGTTATGCATAAACATTGGCAACAAATTTTAAGTTAAAATTGTACTCAAAATAAAGAATTCCTGACAGGTAAATTTCCGTACTTGAGAAATCTACATGTCTTCAAATATCAAATTAATATTATCGTAAAAATTCTTCTTCCAATAACTTTGGAATGTGTAGATCGATTTGAGTAAAATTTCCTGTAACTTAAAGATAATAGATATTTTCTATAAGTTACAGAAAACTGTACTCAAATTGATCTAATCATTTTAAAGTTATTCGGAGAAGAAATTTTACGACTTGATACAAATTTTGGCGCTGATTAATTATGGAGATGTACTTTTATACAGTGGAGAATAACTCAAATAAATAAATTTGTTAAATTATTGTCCCAAATTTATTGCTACACTGTTATTGCAACATGTCGTTCACACAATAAAAAAATAGTTCTTAATCTCTCTTGAGAATAGGCAAGATTACGTGCTCCTCAAGTTGTAATTCGTAGCGTTGTGATATTTAGACTTGAGATGGAAGAATCTTCCAATTATCTCCGAAATGGAAATGTTTCGACATCATTTATGTACGAAGACTTTCTTTGCTTGTTTTTATCTCCCGTATATCCACAGGATTTTCTTCAGTCAATTCGTTTTTTTTACACCCTCCCTATATTTGGAAGTCAAAAGATGTTAGAAGGGCAATTTCACAATGGCTCGACCGATTCCAGGCAATTTTTTATTGTAAGAATCTTCCATTAAGATTTTAAGCATAATTGAAACTCATTCTAATGGCGATTAAAGTTATTGATTGGTTAATCCAATCAATAATTGATTGAATTATTCCATAGAATAATATAATTCCATAGAGTTAGTCCATAGAATTAGAATTTCATGGAATTAGAATTTCATAGTTAGAATTCCACATAATAAGTCCATAGAGTTAGAATTCCATACAATTAGTACATTGAATTCCGAAAATTAAAAAAAAAAATTCCTACAATACTATGCAACCCACTGTCATTAATTGTGAATTTGGTTGCATAATGAATCGGAGAAGGGTTATAAATCGGACATTGGTTTTGCACTTTGGGAATTAATAGGTGTTCTAATACTTATTTCTTACTCTGATTTCAAATTTGAAAACTACTTTTGTCTATTACTAGCATTTATTTAGTTTCAGTTGTGTTATGATAATGTAGGAAAAAATACTTGTTTGCAATTCCAGTATTCAAAAGCATTTATAACAATATTTCCTACTTTTATTTTCACGAGAAATATAAAAAAATTGGGTCCCTCAAATCCACGAACTTATTAAAGGCAGAGTTAAGAAAAGCAGTAAACCTAATTGAAATAGACTGTATGTGATTCAGGTCTGTTGTTCAAAACGTATGATGTTAATTATATAACAATTGTGGAAAACATTTGGGACATCTTCAAGAGGTTGGGTTTCAATATTTGTGACAGGTTTTCCAGCGCACTTTGCCTTCTTCCTGGAAGATCTGTATTATATCAGCAAAGAACATTGTGAAAAACTTCATCAATATATAAATAACATAGAAAACAAGCATCTGAGCTGATTCAAAGTAAACATTGTGTTCTGTGTTGAAAGGAAACAAAGACGAAAGAAGTGCACCGAAGTGAATTAATGAAAATGGAGGTTTACCTAATTACTATACCAGGTACTGTTTTCTTTATAACACATCTGAAGAATTATGGAAAGGTCTATTCTGATATTTATTTTCATTCATATAGCAGTACAGTTTGTAGATTTGTTGTTTGTCATTTATCGATAATATTAATCCACCACGTGCGTCCTCCTCTGACGCTTGGGGTCGTCGGTTCGACCCCAGCTCATGCCGTATGGGCTTTGCGGTGGACAAACCCCGTGTGCGTGGATTGTCTTGGGGTTCTCCCATTTCCTCCCACTTTCATCATTGCATCAATTCTCCCATCACCATTCATTTAGCCATTTATTTTTCAAAATTAATAATTAATAGCTGTTGTATATATATGGGTAAGTATTATGTTTGTACATATACTGTCACTCATTGCTGTTTGACTATATACAAATTCAAAGATCTTTAGAGCTGTTTGATTTCCAAATTTTACTACGGATGGAGAACGACTAACGATGGAGATACTGAGCGTTTCATATCGTTGGAAATCGGATATTGTTCACATCCAACACAGCACAGTTATAGTTTCACTACATGCCACGAATATTCCCCGAAGATTGTGGAATATGCCCTGAATTTCCTCGCCCGTACATAGAATGAAACAATGTGAGCAGTGGGCAGATTCCAAGAATATTTGTTATTTACCAACTATACTTTAATTTTTAATAATTCCTGCATCCTTTTAGTTTTAATCCTGATAAAAACACGTGATTATCATGCACCTATCTTTTTTATTTTCGTGTTAAGTTTCATTCTATGCGACTACATTAAAATATTAATCGTATCATATATTATTTCAAGATTCCAAGTATTATATTCCTGTGATGATATTTACGAGTTATTTTGAATCCGCCAGTAATATTTTTCGAAAATTGAGTGTTGAAATGGAATATCGAAGGAATGTGTTGTGCTGTGTAAGATAGAAACATCGTTGAAATCTAATATTACTAACATAAAAAGAAATGTTGGATAAATTGAATATTGTTCATAGGAAATATTTTTGGAAATGGAATTATCGTTTGAAATAGGCAGGCAGTTGGTTTCGGGGGATCCAGTGCCTTCGAAGGGGAGGGTTCGAGGCTGTTTGGGTGTGAAATTTACGTAAATTGCATATAATTTTGTCAAAAAATATACTATTTTCAGAACAAATCTGGACTTTTTTAAGGGTCCGGAGCCCACAGGACACCCTTCTGCGTACGTCCCTAGAAATAGAACAGCTCTCATATTGATATATCTTTCGATATCGATATTTCAATATTGCAAAATACATCAGTAATTATGTAAAATCATAGATGTTGTATTCTGTTTAAACAAAAACATTCTGCTTAGAAAAAAGTGGAAACATAGCGAACAATATGATGCACGACAGATTGAGAATGCAACCCAATTCCTCTTTCTCCGATACACGCTACTTCTGTGCAGAGTGTCAATCAAGCCTCAACTGTGCCCATATCAAAATTTGAAGAGTAAAGACTTTCTGATCAGTGGTTGCTCCTTCGGAGATAGCTCTGTGATAGAGCCAACATTAGATTTAGCTCTGTTAGACAATCGACTATTTTTAACTATCCACCTAATTCTTTTTTCGGATATTGCGGAATGAAAAAACAGTAAAAAATAATTAATAGTTATTTCTTAAACCTTATAAAAAGATACTCCCAACTGTGGGAGCAAGATTTAAATCTACCCGTTGTACCGTGAGAAACAAGATGAAATTTGATCTCTCAACACATTCATAATGCAATTTTTTATCTCAACTATTACTCTTGACGCACCTCTCTCTCTCTCTCTCTCTCTCTCGTGTGTGTGTGTGTGTATAGAAAAGTGAAGCATACAGACTATATAAAGACCTTGGAGAGGAGAGAAACAGCAATAAAAACAGAAGGGTTATATGATTACGTGCAGACATAACTTGCAGGCACGCAAATTTTGAACCTCTTATGTATGTAAAATTAACGTCTGCGAATTTTTTTTAACTGCAGGGTGGGTTTTCATGTCCAGGGAAATATTGGCCTCACTTGACATCAGGGGCGGGAAAGATGGAGGGCGGAGAGGAGAGGTAGGGAAAGTGAACAATGATTATACGAGTGCAATTAACTCACAAAAGAACATTATTGTTTTGTTGCGAGAAAAAAAAAGAAAAGGAAAAAAACATATTTTGTGAGATTCATACTGAGCGTGGGAAACAGTTTCGTCATGAGAGCTGCCAACGCGATGTGAACGTCTTTTTTTTTTCTCCCGCCTTCCTTCGTGGGAGAATCTAAAGCAAAATTGCTACAGTGAAAACAGCACCTAGCTACCCCTACAGGCTTTACAGAAGTGAAATAACAGTGCTCGCGTTTGACAACTTCAAATGACTGTTTAACGAGAGAACCGTTTTTTAAACTTATTTTCTTTTTATCTTCCATTTCACTTTCCTCTCTTGCTGAAATCATGTGAAATACCATTTTTTCCCCCCAGATATGAAAAAAATAGGAGTCATTGTTAATAAATTAATTCTCATACAGAGAATATATGGCTTTTCCTTTTGAAAAAAAATAAAGGACTGTAAACTATGTAATGGCATTATAAGTAAGATAGTAAACGCTTTCTCTTTCTGCGAGTTTGAGCACCTTCTTTGTTTTAGAATTTAACACATGAAGAGCAAACTAGCCGTACAGAATATTCCTGGAAAATTGTAAAGATCCCGAGAATATTACCCAGGAATATAACGTTAGCCATCATGAAGGAATATACAGGGAACAGGGAATATTGCCAACAGTAACCTAGATCTGGAGAGTCAATGAACACAAAACAATGCACGACAATCTCATGTCTTAACACCATAAGGATTAAGTAGAATCATTAAAAGAAAGTATAATTGCTAGTATTAGAATGTGGCTGTATACTTGTCAAGGGGGGCATTGGTAGATTCATCAAAAAAATCCTTAAGTATTGCAGACACATTCCATATTTCCCGAGAAACATTTCTGGTATACAGTGAGAATATACCTGGATTGAGGCTAGAAGCGACGCCAATATGTAATTCCACAAGAAGTGTGCTAGCCACTTTTAAAAGATTCCCCTTTATATACATAATTGGGAGAAGACAGCCTACAGTTTTCTCCTCGTCAAGTGAAGCACACCTACGGGTTTGCTGGGAGATTGGTCCAATGGTGTGGATCTGAGGACCCATAATGTATTAAGGAGTTGTTCCATGTACTATGGGACTCGCAGTGTTCCCATGCCCGGCGCTCTGAGGTGCACTGATACTTACCTTACCTTAGCAACTGGCACTACAGCTCGGGGTGAGCTTTGGCCTCCTTAAAAATCAGCCTCCACTTCTGCCTATCCTTGGAGCCTCCTACCAAACTGAGTACCAGAGTATCCTTGGTATTCCTGGACACTTTGCGAAGGTAAAGGCGGTCGATCGTGGGACTGACGACCCCACCTCAGTTTGTGCCGAGGTCGAGAATATGTGGAGCGCTACCTCCACATCCCCCATGTGCCGTTCACGGTGCGTGCGTATCGCAAAGGGTATAAAGATTTCCCTCCCTTTTTTTTAGTATGGCATGTCAGTGCATACACTGAGAGGAGAGAGGAGACGGTACCTTTTCCCCCTGGTCAAGTGAAAGTCACATGAAAAACTTTGTGTAAATTATTGAAAGCTGTGAATTTGTATAGCAAACAAACATATACAGCAAACTTTGTCCGGAAAGAGGTGTTACGCAGGGATCAATATTAGACCCGATTTCTTTTCTTTATATATTGGAGATTTAGTGCCAGTTGTTAAAAGCTATAACATCCACTGTAATTAAATCCCCACCAGAAAACATCAAGCGAGCAATAGATCTTCTAATTGAAGATCTGTGTACACAAATGGTGTAGCGAAAACGGTTTAGTCATTAATCCATCAATAAACATGTAGTTATAACTACTTACAGTAACAGGGATAGCTACCCAACCTTAGAAACTGAAACCATCGGAATTAGTTATAATATTAAATACGCATAACATCAGATATTCATATAATATTCAAAATCTTGGATTACTCATGGAGATAAATCTAAACTAGTCGTCATGTAGCTAACTCATGTTCAAGATAAAAAACTTATATAGATTACATCATTTGCTCACAGACATTAATCATGGCCTTGTTTGATTACGGTGATACTGTATGATGATGGATCTTCACAGATATCCTCAGAATGGTTAGGGAAAAATGGGAATTTTTAAGATTCAGGGAAAAATCAGTCTTAAAATATATTAGCTTACTGGGGAAATTTTTATATACATTACTGCTTGGTGTCATTGTAAACCAGCAACTTCCAGCGCCAAATGGAAGGACACGATCTTCCTACATACGTATTTTTGTGCTTGCAAAGCTGCTCCAATTCAAAAGTGGATAGATCAAACTTTCAGAGACGAATGTTGAAAACTATTTGAAGGTTCCTGTCAGTGCTGATTTATAAAATTTTATATTTATATCGTTGTGGAAATGGCTTCCTTGTTCTAGTGAATGTCCAAACGGATAACAATGAACGGAAAAGAGAATATAAATTAGCACGAACATAAGCCTTTCAACAGATGAGAACTTACCTCTCTGAAAATATGAGCGCTTTAGATTTTCATTTGCACCGACAGCGTTGCAATTTCGTACAAGGAATAGAGTACATTAGAGATATAGTAAGATTATTTTGCCATCAAGCGTCCTAGATCGTCTCTTCACACTAGCCCTATATGTTGGGTTAAGTAAATACAATTGACAAGCATTTTGATGACATTTTAACATTATGTTAGACTGTAGTAGCACCACAGAAATGTTCTCTTTTTAAAATATCCCTTACCCTAAAATTCTCAAAATTAGTCAGTTGGTGCATTACACTAAATTTTACCTGCTACAAGTTACTCTGTACCGTAATTCAACTATTACATAATTGAATGTTCTCCCGCTTTCGGTTTTAATTTTCCAAGCTTTGCTGGAAGTGATCAGAATGCAATTACTTAATTTAAGTATATAGTTGTAACAACAGCAGTACTACATTTACAACTCAAACTCTAGGCAGAGGACGGTGGACAGGTCAATGTTTCTATGCGGGAAATGGTAGTCTACCATGGAAGTTTTTGGTTTGGTACGCTAAGAACATCATCGACATCATAC
Source organism: Lepisma saccharinum (assembly GCA_022664845.1). Classification (NCBI taxonomy): domain Eukaryota; kingdom Metazoa; phylum Arthropoda; class Insecta; order Zygentoma; family Lepismatidae; genus Lepisma; species Lepisma saccharinum. The sequence goes on from JAGDQP010026006.1 coordinate 13,548, forward strand.
TGGTCCTTGATTTTTCATTCTTCCATTAGTCTCCCAACATTGCACTCTCTCCCAACTTACGTGAGAAATACGATAATGTCGAGCTGCTAGTAGAAGTAGTAATAGTATGTTTGAATTGTGTTCAATATCCTAAAGAAGTTGCTGATCTTCTAAGGACAGGACCTACAGCTTTTGCTAAAGAGTACTTCTAACCTCTCCGTTCAAAGAAAAACCGGGTTTGAATCTAATACACACTAAATTCGGAAGAGCGAAGCAGAAATAGTGATCACTCTTTTAGAACAGATTTTCGTCAGTGAAAAGATGAGAAATTTTCGCTCGAAATATGTTATCTACAGTAGCTCTGTTCTATGGAAATGTAATCCTTCTTAGAGGAGAACATGACTTCTGCGGGAATTGTACCCGAACTGTCCGATCACCCTATGCTAGTCAGGCAACTGCGTGATAACTGCTTCGATAGGTCTTTATGTTTATTGTCTTCCTTCCGACGTCTTCTGGTATATTTTGTCATGAAGAAAAGTTTTCAGCTCCTCTGTTGTAATTTAACTAAATGCGATTAACTTCACAGTCGAGTTTCGTCTTTCAATAACCTTTGGGTTATAAATTGCGCATAACAACTTGACTAGTACCCATGATGCATTGTGAACCAATCTAAAATGAGGGCCGCGGTGAATCAGGGCTAGAGCGCTCACGTCTGGTACTTGGTGTCTTCGGTTCAATTCCAGATCATGTCATCTGGGCTTTGTGGTGGACAAACACCGTGTGAGTGGGTTTTCTCGGGATTCTCCCGGTTCCTCCCACTTTCTCCATTCCACCAATTCTCCCATCATCATCCATACGACCTGAGCCAAAGTGATCTAAAGGCCTTAAATGAAATTGAAATTCAAATCTAAAATAATGAGAAATCGCTCTTCAATTTTGAATAAATCACATCCCTAAAGCATCGGATCCCCATCTCGAAAGATCACATTTTCTATCCAAAGCGAGAGTGTTTTGTCAAAAAAAAAGCTCTTTTTGATTGAAATTCAATATATTTTTACGTAAAAGTTTCATCCAAAGAAAAAAGAGTGAAAAATTCCGCTCTTGTGTACCAAGTCCATTGAAAGCGAGTGTGCTAAGTAACCAGTCGGGGGATACGATAATAATAGTTTATAATGAAGAAATTGTTGCGGGATTGCAGACTACCAGAAAAGATAATCCTCACATTTTAATACCACGAAGGTTAGTCAAAATGCAACAGAAAAAACGAATACTATAATTACCACGAATAAGAACACAATTTTGCGACTCTACAGTAACATCGCAATTTGAAGTTCATTCTCAAAATTTGCACACTTCCTCCTTTCTGAATTCTTTTACCTGGCGTTAAGCGAAGCAATGTGAAACCTTATGAATATATGAAGTAACATCAGTCACAATAACTAGACTGATAAATATTTACTTTAAAAAGGTACGAAACGTTTCGAGCATTTAAATTAATAAAATAGAGACATAATATCTGTATCTTACGATGGTTAAATTAATATAAATTAGTTGTTTTAGGTGAGGAGACGAGTTTTACAAGAAATATTAAAAAGGTATCTTGGTATAGAAAAAGGTTGGTAGCACTGCTTCAGGCGTTGGAAACAGACTCGTAAAAACATTTTAAGACACAGAAGAATAGAAGAGAGGAGAAGGTAGAGCTAAAGTGTACCCAAAAAGAAGCAAAAAAGAAAAGAATTAAGAAGAAATAAAAGAAAGAAAAGTTAAGCATTTTCCGAACAATCCCACGATGCTTTTCGTCGTTAAGGACTTAACTAAAAAGCGAGAAAAAGGAAGGAAGAGAAAAAAAAGGTTAAAAACGAACACCAAGAGGAAGAAAAGCAAAGAAAATAAAAAAGAAAGGGTCAGAAGAAAGAGAATAAAAGGAAGCACACAGAATCAGAGAGAGAGATAGAAAGAAAGAGATTTGCTTGGAGCAAAGGCATTCACTGGCGTGTCGCGGTCAGTGTCTCTGTTCCGAGGCGCACAGTCAGTCAGCCAGCCACAGTCAGCTAGGCACGGGGAAGCAGAAAAGAAGAGGTCACTTGACCTCCGTTCGAAATTACTCTGCAGCACGCAATACGTCCTGAGGCTCGTAAATCTTGCTCTTAAACACCCACCTCCACAACCTTTTGTTGCGCTGCTTACCCTGATTAACTCACAGCATAGAAATGAAAGAGAGAGAGAGGAGCAAAGAGATGCTGAAATGCAACACAACGCACAACAAACCAAGAAGGTACGAAATGACCGGTTGGGAATTCCGAAAGAAAGACGATGAAAAAATAAACAACTATGAACCAATAAACAAAAGAAGAAAGCAAGAATGAAACCCAAAAATAAAGTGGAACTTGCACTGTATATACAAAGGTTAAATTTGTCACATGAATGAGATGACAATGGTTAATGCCTCCTTTCTCCTCTAACGATATTCAAGTATAAAATAATTTCAAATTTCTGTCAACAAACAAATGAAACTCATTTCAGAGTGATAATAAAAGAAGATACAAAACGCTTTGCGATTCACAAAAATTACGTCATCAAAATTCAGGATGTAATTCGATGTTTAGAGGAATGCCGCAAGAAGAAGTGTGCAAGATGTGAACCTGGAGAAGAATGAAAGATAAGTCGTGTTTCTGGGAAAGAATAAAAGAAAATGAAGAATTTTCGAAATGTAAACTTGGAGTAGAATTGTGATAAATTAAAAGGTGATATCTTCAGGAGAAACTGCAAAAGAGAGAGACGTGTTAATTTGGCATTATGTCGTCACAAATCATGTAATATTTTGACCGATAATGACGTAAGAGATGTCACCTTACTAAATCACAATTTTGAACACCCTGTATATTATTATTATTATTATTATTATTATTATTATTATTATTATTATTATTATACAGTATTTTGCATGCTTTAATTTGTTTTCTGGTAGTAAAATTCTTCACGCGATGAACGATGTACGGAGTACTACTATTTCATGGGAAGAAATTCTTTAGAAAAACGACACATAAATAAGACCCATTTTAATTTCTGACATTCCCCAAATAATACTTCAAGACTAAAACCTTCATGAACCTCACATCACCGATAGAGAAAATTTGGAGATTTCAATAGCAGATAGAAAAAGTAGCATAGTTCTGTCCACAATTTGAATCATCGTGGCACAAAATGTTCTCGTTACTTCTTTTGAGAAAGGAAAATGACGAGAAGTTACAAAATATAGACATAAAGAACTAAGCAACGAAGATGTAAAACGGAGAACAAAAATACCACAGTAACAAAATAATAATAATCTTAATTATGTATGAAACTGTGATATAGCAGTATCAAATAAATGACAAACAACCCTACTAGAAGAGTGAGGTGTAAGCATTCACCAACAGCATATACTAAATAAAAAAAGTAACTTTATCAAAAATTATATTAGTCGAAGACAAATGTGCTTTCAGATGTTGATGGAATTATCATTAGTTGAATAAACCCAAAAATATAGAGCAGTATAATTCAGGAATAGCATACAATTTTGACTCACAACATTTCTAGAGCACTGGAAACATGCCAGGAATATTCTCCGCAAAATATAATGCTTTGCATCATGAACAAATATACATGGTCTATTTCTAGAACGTATATTTCCAGAGAATAAAAATAAAAGTATCCATAAAAAAAAAGAGTACCTGCTCAATAATCTCGTATTTTAAAGTTATGAGTATCGAAATGGAATCTAAACTATAATTGGTAAGATGAGAACATTCCTGAAATTTTCTCAAGGCAGAGAAACATATTCTATGTATGATCCTGGAATATAATGGAATCTTCCAGCATATTTTTGGAGTAACATTTCGGGTATATAGTGAGAATATACCTGTGTAATACGAGATGTGGTACCAAAGAATACTAGTCAACACGTGAATCCACAAGAAGTGTGCTGGCCGTTTTTTGGTACTGGTCTATCGATATTTAGCGTGTAACGCATTACGAAAGAACAGTAAAGGAAATAAAAGTTGCTAAACCAAACTCAAATCTTTGCTGCAATTTCAACCCAAGTAATGTTCATTTATTTAATTAATTCACCTTAATAGCTATTACCTAAGTATGAAAGAAAGCGTCATTCGGCAACATATTTTTGGAGAACAGTGTAGGAAATATTAAGGTCAGAGCCTTTAATACAGATACTATCAGACATCATGGTAAACATATCAGGATAAAAACAGGAAAACTTCTTCTTATTGTCGATCCGAAATGTTAGTTCCTGAACTGTAGACGTTAGTTCCAAATAATACTCGTTTCGATGTTTATTTTTGGGAGGGAGGAATGTTTCCTTATTTTTAAGTATTTTTTTAGGTAAGAAGGTTATTGAGCAGAATTTATAGACTTATAGAAAGTTATTATTATTGTAATTGAATTAAATAGATTGAATTATTATTGTAATACAATAGATCTAAAAGGAAACAATTGACTCGGTGAGTGAAGAAGTTACACAAAATGTTGTAATCAATTTTTGCCGTCAAAAGGTTTATCTGAGGTAGATGTACATTGTGTGAAGAAAGTAGAGAAGTCGAAGGTTACTTTAACAGATATAGTGCCCTCGATAAGAGCGCTGGGCGCAGAAACAACATAAGTGTGCTTTTCTTCTACCAAGAGTTGTTCTAGTGGGAAAGCGCGTATGTGAATGAGACAATATATTGTGCGTTTTAACACTGAACTTTCAATTTTTGCAACCGTTGTTGATATTAAATTGTTTGAATGTTTGTTTCAATTTAAAACTTTAATGAATAATTTACCCAAGTTTACAATACTATACTTTATAGGAATGTATGGCCTATGCCCTCTTATCGCATATGCTATCGATCACGCTTATGCCCTCGAAGACTTCAACTTTTGGGGAAAGGCATTGGGATGAAGTAGGTAACAAAACGCATTCGCCTGGTGCTAATCCTGGATAAGAATTGTCGCCATAAGCGGGATACGAAATTATCACGTCCTTCCAACACTGATGCACCGTCCGACCGCCCGTGCCCTTTGCCACTAGATTCACTGGGTAAATAAAGTATATTGTATTGAATTTGATCTCGATAATCACGTTTGGACAAAGCACCTATCATTCTGCACTTACACAAAGAAAAGTCATCTATTGCTATTTACACTACAGAATCGGTAATCTTACTGGTACTGTCCTGTAACTGTAACACTGTTGTGGTTTTACCAAGGGCTTAGCGTGCAAATACTCATACAGCCTCTCGCTTGCTATTTTTCTAAAACAACACAAAAAACAAAGAAAACACTTCCGTTCGTAGCATTTAATAGTGAAAATGATTGAAATACTGTAAAACCTTAAGAGTTCTAAAGCTACTGTCTCTAGATGAAATGTCTGACACAGATATTTAGAGACGGTTTTCGTCCCTGTACCTTTACGCTTCACAAATCATTCCAATTTTATCAACCTCGAAAAGCACTTAACTTGAAAACGTTCTTTCTGTTGTTTCTTTATGTGGTAGTTAGGGGTCATGTGAGGGCAAACATTCTTTGCCCGTTATTACTACATTGCAACTGTTTGCTCTGTTCTTTTTTCCCGTGTTTATTTTGTCTTTTATGTAAACTTGTACAGCGATGTTGTGTGTTGAAGGTGTATATGTTGATGGTTGATGTTTTGTATATCTTTATCTCAGAATGTTTTTTAAGAGAGGAGAAATACGTCAGATTGCGAATGATCTTTCGTTTTTAATATTGCAAGGAAGTTTACGACCACACACACACACACACACACACAAATCATGTAAAGCTGCTATTTCCCGTAGACCAGCCCTTTTCAATAAACTTTTTCAAACGGATGTTACAGAAGGGATGTTAATATTACAGTTTTATGAAGTTTGCGAGCGCCAAGAATTAAGTATCATTACAAATAATATTTTTGTTAGAAAACAAGGAGAAAACTGAACTGTTTATTAGTGTTATGTAATATCGTCGATACTCTGCGAGGCGACAGTATTGTCACGTAGCGAAGCTCACACCGCACTTCGTGACTCAGATACGAACTACCAATATCCTCGTTAGTAGGCCTAAACCGGGAAATTTAGAAGGCGAAATTATCAATTTATCCAATAGCTTATTGATTATTTTTATTGATATTCTGAAGTGTGATTCTGTTGATGACGGGCAAACAAAAATATCTATACGGGTCAGATGTGGCATGCGAGACAGTTATTGAGAAAGCCTGCCATAGATATATTCTTACAATTTCCCCTTTCTTTTTTTATCAAATCAGAAAGCAGACTTGTTCTTAAGAAGGATATCCTTAGTTGAACTCGTGAGTCCTGATGATTAGTGATGAAGGTACACGCAGGTTAATAGAAAATGGACATTCTGAATGTCCGAAAGTCGCACAATCTGGTAACATCCTGATGATAATATATGTGGAAAACACAACATATTGAACGTTGTTTTTAAATAAATATCGAATATAGATTCGATTTTGCCATATTTTGCCACTTATAGGACTTAGAATATGTACACGTATGTCATTTTCTGTGACTCTAAGTGTACTTAACTAAGTAGAAAAAATAACACTTGTTTTATATTTCGAAACTATCTTTTGCACGCCTCAAATGGGTAAAATTTGATCCCATTTGCTTTATTTTTCACTTCCCATGACTCGTGAAACTCTTTTATGTACAATTCTTGAATTATAGGAAAGTATAGCCATAAAAATAGTTTAAAAAGTTGGCAGGTGCAGGGATAGACTCTGTGCTGAATTGGTATAACCTTCCTTCTCTGTAAATCTAACGTCGGAGATTTAACTTATGTCTTATCTCGGATTCTTACAATGTTTTTGAAAGAAAATTATTTGTTGAACAACATCTTCTCTAGATGAAGCGGGAGTTACCGAGTGAGTGAGAGAGAGAGAGAGAGAAGAAAAATATCCAGCACAAAATGTCGTAAATCACAAGACATATTCTTTGAACGAGAAAAGTATGAATCAAAATTTGGCAACAATGCAATTCTCTGACACTTAAGGTAAAGAGTTTTACTGTCTCAGGCACGAAGCACTTGTCGAACAGGCCTCTTACTGAACCCCAAATAACACCAATTTCACAAATGAGGAACACCTATTATAACCTACTGTTTGAACCAACAAATTCGTCACTTTTCTCGATACACATTGAAAAAATATTTAATGAAACAGTGAGTCAGCTGGAGTTTATCAGAACATATTGGGAATAAAATGTGCAAAACAAGTGTTTTAAAATTAATATTGAACGGCTAAGTGCGAAACAAATGGTCTAACACCTCCTTCAGAAAGACATGATCAGTATTATCTCTTGTACACATTACTTAGAACTAAAACACAATTAAGAGAACTTATGAAAAGACGGGCCCAAAATTCAGTGAGTTAGTTTTACTAGGAGAATGTCGGAATAGTATCTATATTGAGGACATGGTTACTACGTACATATCCCACTTCACCAAGTGATGTTTTCTATCAGACTTAGACCATAGCTGCCATGTTTGCACCATTAATATAATATTTTTTTCAGTGTGAAATTGTACAACTGAAACCGAGTTTGATAGAATGGTGAGAATAAACTAGCCTTGCAATCAGGCAATCTTGTATTTTATTTTATTTATGTCCTTCAGATACCTATGGCTTAGGCTTGGATAGGGGAAAGGATGCGGGAACAAGTCGACCAGGATGAAGTTGAAAGTGCCATCCCGGTATTTGGCTGGTATGACTGAGGAAAAGCCTTGAAAAAAAATCAGGATTGTTGGCCTGCTGGTACCGAACCCAGGACCTCCTGACTGCAAAGCCAGCGTTCTACCAACTGAGCTACGGTCGCTTGGTTAAATAATCGGTAATTCTGAGGCAAATTCCAAGTTCTCACTAAAGATGAACTGGAATAAGTAGAACTGTTTAAAGCACATACGGAAACTGTAGGGTAGCCTGACGTGAGTCTATTTCGATTAGAAGAAATAAAAAAAGGTGAATACCATCATGATTAGATTTTTTCCTCCAATGGTACTTCAGTCAATAGAGTGATTACTAAAAAAAAATCCCAAATCATGATCCTATTTACTTGTTTCCCCCACCCTTGATCGACATAGCCCCTTTATTGAAATAGACCCGAGCTACCCTATCTGATGTTAAAAGTACAACCCTAGACCATATACTCTAGGGTAGAACCAAAGACCGATAATCGGTTTTATTCAATGCAGTTATCATTTGATTGTTATACTTGAAATCTAAGTATTTAATAGCAACGATTAAGAAAGACAAAATCTGAAACTTTCGTATTCATAATTGGTGATAAAAGAAAAAAAATCCTTACGTAAATAATTATGTTATAAGTGTAAATAATGTTATTACAAAGCTTCACGTACGATCAGTTGGAACACCATACTTATTATACATACATTGCTGAAGTGTTTGTTTCATAACCACAAGTCTTTTCCTCACTGACAGTGGGACGGTACAAGAGGCATGGCTCCTTCCTTTCGCTCCCTTCTCCCTCAAACACGGTAATGTGTATGATAAAAACGGAATTAATCCGCTAGCTGTAAGACCAATAATACTTTGGTCAGTACCGTTGTCTAGTGACGAATGTTTAGTGAACACTGTTCAACAGTGAGAAGACCTGTTAATATCCGGTCATTCTGATCGAGATTCTTTTTTCCCGTTTCCCTTCAACTAAATCGGGTGAATGCCGAATAGTACCTTGAATTTAGTTCGGAACCATTATCTTTACTTTTGCTACCACGATCAGAGTTTATGACAAAGATGGGTTATATGTCTCATACTTCGTAGAAATTTATACAAATGTATACTTTTTGTCAACAAAAATGGCCGCATCAAGTGAGGAAATAATATCATCATCGGAACTTGAGGACTGCCGGATATTCGAAAATTCCGGAATTTTGATGTACGTACTTAACAGAAAAGGACTGATTCTACAGTGCTTTTAAGAAAAAAAAATAACACTAAATGAAAAAAACAAATTTGGTGTTCGGGAAATTTATAAAGATCAGTACTTAATTCCTATTTTTTTTTATTAGTTTGTCACTAGTTATTTTTTTAAAAAATTTAATTCACATTTATTTTAAAAGACTTTTAATACTAATAACTAATAAAAACACAGAAAAAAAGCCAAAACGTTAGAAACAATTCCAACTAATGCGTTGCCAATAAACTGTGAAAAAAACGACCATACGTACCAGGTAAACCCTACTGTACGCAGATGGAAGTAAACATGACCAAACATCAGATTCTGGAGTACAGCGCCGTCAAAACATAAACAGCACATCCAGAAAACAAAGGCGCGTCAACGCGGTAAATTGAAAAAATCCCTGCGACATTTACGCCGGAAAACTGATAGAACCGGAATATTGATTGCCGGATTTTTTATTGTCAACCTGTATTTCTGATTGTCATCTCTGGCCTCGAGTAAGAAAATACTAGTGGTCTGTAGTTTTGGTAACTAATAGTTCTGTTCTTGGCAGTTTTTTTGTCAAGTTACGCAGACAATAGGAATAGTGAATTCACGTAATGGTTTCTGGTTTGAGTAGCCTTTTCGTCTTCTTCATCGTTTCCAGTTTTGTTCGTTTCTCACAAAGTTTTTCAACATTCCTCATTCCCAATCTTTACCCTCATATCATTTTTAATTATTCTTCATGTCAATATTTCGAAGGTGTTAAATTTTCTTTCATCGCACTTTCTCAGAGTCCATGTTTCGGTTCCACATAACAAAGTATACTTCTTACAAAATACTTCACTAATCTTTTCATCAAATCTTGTTTGTCGATCTGCAAAAGAGATTCGTCTTCTAAGTTCTAATCTCACCTTCATTTCGGGGCGCGTTGGCTCAATTGGTAGAGCGCTCACCTCGGTACTAGGGGTCGTCGGTTTAATTCCTGCTCGTGCCATGTGGACAAAACACCGTGTGCGTGGGTTTTCTCGGAGTTCTCCCGTTTTCTCCCACTTTCTTCATTCCACCAATTCATCTCATCATCATCCATCCGGCCTGGGACAAAGTTGTCTAAAGGTCTTAAAAATTAAATTCAAATTCGCTTTGATTTCTTGTTCACACTTACGCTTCCCAAACACTTGAAGCTCGATACCTGTTCTAATTTCTCTCTACAATTTTAATGTTAATTGTGGTTTCATTACTTAATTTTTACACTTATCTTCCTGTCCTGTCATGTTCCTTCTATTCTTTTGTTGCTGCTTTTGATTTTTTTCTTCCCCTTAACTGCAACTCCCGTTAGTATACAAGTACAGTTGTGAGCTTCTGAAAAGATGAAATGTAATCGCTTTCCCCCTTTCCGAATTGTCACTTAATGCTCCGTTACGTACCCTTGCTCCGTCGGATGCATGCACCGTCGATGGTTATCCGAATTCCCCCCTTCGACGGAGAATTGAAGTGAACGAAGCAACGGAGGACCAGATGGTCACTTGATCCTCCGTTCGGTTGCGCGCTGCTGCCATGTTGAAAAGAAAAAAAAGAGCAGGATATTGCATGCCAAAATTCCTTCTTCACTTGGGAGTTGGGACAAATGTGTAGAATTGATCACGTGTTGCAATTTTAAAACAGTGATTCCGCCAGACCCCTCTGTAGGGGGTGTTTACCCCCAACGTATAAGCAAGCCTCCGAACTTTAAAATTTTTGCTGTAAAAATCGATAGAGACACTACAATACTTCACTTACACCCTCCGAATTTTGACTTTACACCCCCAAACTGAAAATCCTGGTGAAAACAATAGTTAAAAATGAACGACCGTGCCGAAGTATTTGAATGTAACTATTTTAATAGTTTAAGATTTGATTCCACATTATGTTATCGATATTGTACCATGTTCTGAGTGATATATCTTCATGATCATTGAATAATTTTAACTTCGCAATGTGAAAATATTGTTGGTTGGATTTCACCAATGGGCTTCCATGCAGATAATAGATGAGAGGGTAACATATGAGTAGTTTATTTAAGAATACTAATATTAAGAACTATTATAATTATTTGAAGTGTATTTAGAACTTCAAATGCGTAACGCTGTCAAGGCTCACGACTTAGGTGGTTGTTCATAGATCCTGGTAAAACATTCTTTAGTGATTCATAGTTCATGAGATGCACTTATCTTGCAAAAACTTTCAGAATATCCTGCAGAATTCTGATCATCCTTCGAATAGCTATCAATCCTCGTCTGTTGTTATTTAATACAAGTATGGGAATTGCAAACCTACATCTATCTTCATCCATGTTGCTTTTTGCCTTATTCACTTCGCATCAAACTACCTTGTCGCCTTGACCAATACTCACTCACATTACGCGCGGAGGGTTTTCAGCTGTTTCCAGACTTGGGTGACATCTGTGGTTAAAATTTTAAACACTTATTTAATTCGGATAAGTGTGCATACGGAAGTGAACGGGACATAGCATAACGGAACGGAACGGAGGTCCATTGAATTCGGAAAGGGGGTTTGTCTTAGGTAATTCGGGGTAACACATGAATAAAATAAAATGGTCATAAAAGAATTAATCGGACTGTACTATTTGGATTTCTGCTACTCAATAGCACGGTATACCTAACTGAGAAAGTATACTTTTACTTGTCACGAGGACCTGGACCCGTTTCATTTATCTTACATATAAGGATTGTACAATGATCAATAACTTCAGTCTGAAGGATGTCTTCAGTCTGTTTGTCGGCCGAGAAGGAAGAAGATGGAGAAAGTTGCAGCCAAGGTTATCTTCCGATATTCGTCTGGTTGGTCTGAACAAAAATCTCATTGAGGATTTTCGACGTAAAAAGCTACGGCAACTCCCCAGTACTCAATACAAGGCTCGAAATTAGCGGTGGTCCACTGACCGATGACCGATGACCGCAAATGTCGGAGACGAAACATAAGTCGTGTACAACGCGGATACGCCGTCTTATCACTGAATACATATTGTGTAATTATGACGTTGCTCCGGCAATATTCTTCTTTATATAGACAAATTAGAAAAAGCCAGTTTCCCCAATATTTCTCCCTACGGTCCCAGACTCCCAGCAAATTCTTTCGAAGAAGATACAGATGCTTATCAGAATAATGGAAACACCTGTAGTTGGCAACACGTCAGATGTATGGGTTGGCAGTGGTGTCGTGGCGAGCGCAGCGCCGGACTGCTGGTGGTGGTGTGTTAGGTCGGTCTCCATACTACGTCAGGCGTCGTGGAACAGGAGTGTGCAGTGGCTGCAGCAGACGGAGGTAGTGTAAAATGGGAGACCTCTCAGAGTTTCAAAGAGGGCAAATTGTTGGTGCGCGGTTATGTGGAGTGAGTGTGACGGCAGTGGCTAGTGTGTTAGGTGTGTCGCCAGGGACAGTGTCGAAGGTGATGACGGCCTACACAACACACGGGAAAACCACATCGGGGAAGCGGAACAGTGGGCGGAAGAAAAGCATCAGTGACAGGGCACGCCGGGTATTAAAGCGCATTGTCACGCGGAACCGTCGTGCCACTGCGGCGCAAGTGACGGAGGAACTCAATCAGCACCTCCCCCAACCTGTTTCGACAATCACAGTCCGCCGCGAATTACATGACATGAACTTACGGGGTCGTGTTGCACGGGCCAAACCTCTCATCAGGGACCAGAACGCTTTAGCACGCCGCAAATGGTGCCGCGACCATGCAACTTGGACCGTTGACGACTGGAAACGTGTGGTATGGTCGGATGAGTCACCATTCACCCTATTCCAAACCACGGGCCGTGTTTATGTGTGGAGAACGCCCAAAGAAGCGTATGATCTGCAGTGT
>JAGDQP010026007.1:0-19680 GCA_022664845.1 Lepisma saccharinum
AAAGTTATACTGTGAACATTTGTCATTCTGATTGGTTAGATGATAGACAACGTAATGTATATTGGCAAAAATGAAATATTGTTATCAAAGACTGACACGAAACTAGAGCACAACACACAAAACACAATTAGTTTATCTTTATAGTATAATCTATCAATGGTAAGATAAAGATAAAATGAATTGTATGGACGGTAACAGCACTATGGCTTACTCCCTTCCCGGTCTATCAATGGTGTACCAGGTCTGGTCTCCGATAATTAATTCTTGAAAATAAATCGTTGAAATTTATTTCGTTATTAGTATCGCACAATAAGTTATAACTTAGTTTGTCTTTGCACCACAAGATGCAACGCTCATTACTTAATATAGAATATTATCATTTTTCTTTCTCACTTTTACTATTACTGTTAAACTTCCTTCCTTTCCTCGCTTTGCAATTATCAGAAGCATGCAAATATCATTTTTCTATACAATTAGCTTTAAAAGCCAACTAATAGTGCATTTTTCGCTTCTTTGGTTATTGATTGCACCTTTTCTTCTTGTGTTAATGTAACTATTCTCTTTTTGTCTTTTCAGAAGCGATTGACAGGCATGTTGAGAATGAGTGCTCAGTGTTTCAGGAATCGAAGTAAATTACTGTCCCTCTTTTCTGGTTCGAAATAGCCTTACAGTGTTAAAGAGAACGCTAGATGCCATTTATTAATAAAGTTGCAATAGACCACCGGAAACTCTATCCAAAAGCCTGTCTATGTGTTCGGAGTACGCTTAATTAATGACATGAACTGGATCGCTGTCAACGGAATCTGGGAAACAGTAGTGCGTGTCAGTTCACAGACTGCTGTGACAGCAAATGTCTTTTGACAGCCCACAAGAGTGGCAACCCTGTTCACTGTCAGTTTGATAGAATCAAGCGTGGTCCCTGTATAACATGTAGGATAGTGAAATAGCAAGCAATTCCAATCCGCCTCAGTGACGAGCAAGCAAGTGTTTGGGCCATCTTTGTTTAAGCCACAGCTCCCGAAGATAGATGAACTTCTAACTATAACGCGAAAGTTATAGTCAGATGTAAATATGGGGTAGAAACGGGACTTTGAGAGCAAAAGGGTTGACATTCGTGACATTGCCTGGAATTCTCCGATAAAACACTAATTTAAACTAAAAGACTCTGTGCCTGCCTGCCTTCTGTGTGTCTATCTGAATGTGATTATGTTGGTGTGTGTAGGTGTGTATTTATCAGAGCAACAGAAGGAAACATTAAGCTTTAGCCCGGATGAACGTTTGAACCTCAAAAATAGGTGGATTTTTGTAAATAGGTGGTTAACCCATTAAATGTACAAAGTGTGATTTGCATTTACCTTTATCGATCTAATATCTGCATACAAACTCGCATATCACTGTTCGCTGTTGGACCGACCCTACGCAACAAATAGAAATACATCGGAATGAAGCAGAGCTGACTGTCGGTGACATGGTCGGACCCGAGCGTAGGTGAGCCGGAGACCCAGTTCAATAGCTCCCAGCGGACCAGAGGGTTGAAGGGAATCATTGAACGTTGGTAATTAAAAATTCACTTTCTGTAGACGGTATGAGTTATGCTAGCAGAATCCAATGAGAAACCAAGGCTTGTTGAGAGATTCCTGGCTCGTTACAAGTTGTTATTGTTTCTATAATTCAGTGTGTTCGATGATGCCAAGAAGTTAGTTGATGAAACAATTACACGTTTTTAGTTTCGTCTTATTAAAACGTATTGATCTGCTCCGCTTATTTTTCCTATCTTAAGTATATAAAACCAATGTTTTGAAATAAAAAAAAATATTTGTTTCGTTATCAGATCGGGTACCCCCAGAAGATCGATAATTTACAATAAATACAGTGTTATCATAATACAATAATTGTCTCGTTGGTCTGATAATTGTAGTGTTGGCCTCTCGTGCCTAGGGTCACGAGTTCGAACGCTGATAACTCCAGTTTTAAGAAAACTGGGTTAATGTGTTCAAATCTGGCATAAACATTTTTCTATTTCTTAAAAAAAAATATTTTAAATTATTTTCAATAATAATCTTTTTCAAGTAACATGTTTGCTTTTATTTGTGAGTTTTTTTTATCACGATATATTAAAATTTGATTTAATCTATATGTCCTGTAATTAACATTATGCATTTTGAATTGACAATGAATTTGATTTGTATTTATACCCATTAGTCATCTAAGGCTCACACCGGGATAGGAAAGGGGAAAGGATTCGGGAAGGTGTCGGCTAGGGCCTATGTTGAAGGTGCAATCCCAACAATTCCCTGGTAGGAGTGAGGAAAACCCCAGGGAAAACCTCAGTCAGGGTGGTCTGCTGCTGTGACCGATCCTACGACCTCTGGAATGAATGCAATGTCAATTCTAATACCGAGAATTGACAATGAAGAATGAGCGGAGGTATCTTAGTATTCTTGAAACGCAGTATATTACGAGTATATTCGTATATTCATATCTATAGTGCATGTGTGAATTGATTAATGTTGTATAAGCATAACACTCGTCCGAGATAGGGTGGGGTAAAAGGATCCTGGAAAGATTTGTTTAAAATAAATATAAGGCCTTTAGGCATCTGAGGATCTAGCCGGGATAGGGTTTGGGGAGTATGCTGGAAGATAGACGAAGTTCTATTTATAGGCACCATCACAGCATTTGACTGGTATGGCTGAGGAAATTTTTTGGGAAGCATCAGTTAGAAAGGTCGACCGCTTGTATTGATACCAGAACTTTCTGAATGCTAACCTTTTTAAACTTAGTTCACCCTAAGCTGGCTTTACCTGTTCAATTTGATATACCTTTTTAACCTGTATGGACTGATATTCTGAGAATTAAGTTGAAATCACACACACAAACATTCATTCCCGAGGCGTATAACACATTAGGAACACTCTCGAGATGATAATCTGGCACAAGCGCAATTTTGTGAGGAACTGATGGCCCACAAACGAAAAAGGCATCGTACAAATTTATACGCTTCTCACTCAAAATTTGAGGAACTAAGTGGTAAAAGGGTTGGAAGTAATCACCACCTGCGACTTAATAGTGACAGGCTGCGACGCTCTCCACAGTAACTTTACCAAAAAAACTACCATTTGCCCGGGCCTAGCTTGGTTCAACTGTAAGACGTTGGCTTACTAAATAAAGAATCCGGGTTCGAATTCCGGCGGAGGCAAGATTTTTTTCTTTCAAAATATAATTTTATATGTTCATATTTATTATTAATAATTGCTTTGGCTTACAAATAGAAGCTATTGAAGGCTAGGATATATATACTAGGTCTGGCACGCGAGGTACGCAAAGGATTCGAAAAAGGTTTATTATATTTATAAGAAAGCATTTACATTCATAAAGCACGCTTATCCTTCGCTTTCCGTAAAATGTATATGTTAAAATTTACGTTTAGCAATTTTATTAAGATGGAGTTGGAAACATAACATGTTTTCCGCTGCATTATTTTGTTCAATCGCAATGCAATATATGATATTGGCTGCAAGCTAGAATCGATATAATATACACTGATGGAACTCAGTTTTGTTTTTGCGAGTTCTAATGCCGATTTTAATCTTATATTTGTACCAACAAACTAACATATTAACTCTGTTTTAATTATCAAATAATATTAGCTATCTAAAACAGCAAAATCAAACTTTTTCTTCCACATTAGGAAGAAAAATTGGGTTAAAAATTTGGTCCTGTTTTTTATTTTTTTCAGCTCACCTTCTCCGGACATTTTTCATCACTACTTTGGGGTGGTATGAAGACAACATTTGGAGGGTGTTAGTGGAGTTTTGCACGGTTTTATCGACATATGACCGCATAAAAATTTAAAGCTTGAGATGGTCTGGATAATTTTGGGGGACACCCCCACAGAAAGCGTCTGGCGGAATCACTGCCCTGAAGTCATAATCAATACTTCATGATAATTTTGATTAGTACCCCTACGACCACCTAGGGATAATCAATCCTATAGTCCCGTGTAATACCACTAGACTGAAATCTAAACTCTGAGTACACCAAGATTAAACCCTACTCAATTAAAAATTCCTTGATGACATTTTGAAAGAAAGTGTAGTTCCTCGACACACACTACCACGATACGCTTTGTTCGGCAAACCCCGACAAAGGAGTAGGAAACGGACTCAGTGGCCAATCCAGAAGGTTTACAGTGTGGTGGAAGTTCCGAATTTGAACATCTCTCTTTATTTACTATGTCTCCAGTGTATGTATCTCTCTCTCTCTCTCTTGCCGTAGGTAGGGAGAGACTAGGGCGGTCCACCCCGTTTGAAATTTTCTTGGGTCCACATTAAAGCCTACATTTATGCGTGTAGATAGAATGGATATGTAATAATCTATCCTGGCGTATATCAAATTTCCTGGGTAAACACGTGGGTCTGAACCACACGATCAAGTATCTTGACTGAGGTTTTACAGGGTTCCCCTCAGTTTCACAAGGGGAATCCCGGGAGAGTATATTAAATAGTGTACGTGTAGAAGGTTATACATGTTGTTATATATTTATCTGACATGTATTACTCCACATATAACGATTTACTGATAAGTTAATTAAAAATGATTATTATACTTCTTTTTGGCAGTTCCGAATCCATAGAATTCAATTTTCAAAAAATACGCTAAACTCTTATTTACTAATAACAGCTACTGTTATAACATTATTGAAAAATAACAGTTTTGCACATCTCTAGCCCAAAAGAAGCAGTAGAAAACACCGAATTCCTTTTAAATTCACAGGAAGAACAGAATCCGGTTAACGATAACTAATAACAAAATTTTTCGTTTTGAACCCAGAGAGAACACTGGTAATGTACTCATAAGAGTATGCTCGTCACATATGTATATCTTTGCGCATGATGCCACAAACATTTGGTCTACAGGGACATTTTAAGGTGGAACTAACGTGATCCTTGGATAGCCAAAAGATTATTCGTTAGTGGTAAGTGTACAAAGATGTGTCCGCGGAAAATAAGTAACAATACTGACGAATGTCAAAGGTAGATGTGATGCAACGAGGAAAATATAAAGTATTATCAACGACCAAGAAGCTTTCTTTCTTCAAGCACTAGGAAATGTTTACGCTTTGATTATATTTTGAACGTTACATTTTAATAAGTCTAGTTTTTTTTTTATCTTTCCTACCAGAATGCCATTTCACTCGTTACAAATAATTAGAAACAATTTTAAATCTTAGGTAGGCCATATTTGGTCTTTGTTCCTTACATGGTGTTACATGTATATTACTTCTTATTAAAGAGAAGTGTGAAGATATCTTTTGAATCACTTTCACTAATAACCAAATCAACCAACACTATTAGTTAACTACATAAAAACCAGCAATCATTTCCGAAAGCAAATATCGAAACGAAGTCTTCGTTAAATCACTAGAAGTCTGCGCCGATTTAACCTGATTCAAAAGTACTGATTATTTTAAGAGATGTGACACACGAAATCGTTTTACTTCAAATGCTTTTACACGTACTTCCATAGTTTTAGAAATATTCTGCTTTTATTGTTCAAGCTTCCAAACTTTCGAGAATAACACAGTTCTTCATCCGAACTTGGGGAAATAGTTTGTAGAAAAAGTTTTTAAAGTTTAAGAACTTCTTAGTCTATGGTTAGCAACACTATCAGGTGTAAAACGTCTCCCATTTTCGCTACCACCAGCGAATCCAAGATAAAAACTGTGTATACAAGGAAAAGACACCAATACATTTCTAACCCTAAATAAACATCTTAGATCTTTCAAGGGCGTGCTCACTAATTTTGGAAAATGGATGCACTTTAATTAAACTGAACGAAATATGGTTTCTTTGGCTAATCTTCACAGCAAGACAATACTCATTAACTAAAGAGAAGAAACAGAAATGAAAACTTTGTTTCCGTTTTCCTGTTGGATTTGTCTCCTTTTCGCTGTTCTTATTTTCTCTTTCTGTTTCAAGTAAAGAGCATCTTTCTTTCTTCTGCTCGTTGGTACAAGGCGTTTGTAGCAAGGATCAAGAACATCACAAAGCTTCTGCTTTCAGCAAAGTACATAGAACAAATACACCTTAAACTGTTTTCTTTTCCTTCTCTGGGTGATATGTCTGTGGAAAAATGAGTTGTTCAGTAGGATAATGAAAAGATAAAGTTTATAAGTTAAAACTCATATGAGAAGGTGAGAAAAATTAAACTTTGTTTATTCGTTGCGTGCATTAATCTTGAAATATGATGCCATCTTTAACTTTTGACGTCAGCTGTAATTTGAAATATCGGTTCATTCAAAATCGATCTGTCGCGAACTAATAAATTGATTAAGTCCCTCATTTTACGAAATGAACATAACGTATCAGTTAGTACTAAAATGAAGTCAAGTAAAAAAAAAAGCACGTCACTGGTTTTGTACAGGGTAGGGCAGAAACATACGATTCAAAATGCGCCAGGCCTACGAAGTTAAAAGTCGCTGTTTTAATTTTCAAAGATACAAACATATGTATCATGAACAAACTGAAGTCGTTAACTGCTCGAATTTGCATTCATCGCATTGGTGCATTCAAGGTTCCCATCGGATATCTTAATATAGATGTATGTTTCCAAAATAATTATTTGGGTTGTATATTCCATATTACATAATGTTAACGAAAATTCAAATGAATTGTTATGATGTTGATCCTGAAAAAAAAAAATATATTAGGAAACTTGTTAAGAAAATAACATATTCTCTAATTAATATCGAAAACATTAAATATTCGACCTCAATTCATTACAACGACGAACAAAAACATTCTCCTGTACAAGAACAGCTTTATTGCTTTCATTAAATTACCCACAAAATAACACAAGCAATCTCACACATTTTTCAAGTAGAAGAAGTAGCTCACTGATATGCACACGTAAGATAGGAACAGGTTTTTTGAACTTCTGCCCTTTTCTACCTTTATTGTAGATCCTTTCTTCCAGATCCTTTTTTGGGAAGATTTATGGACCCATTTTAGTAGTAATGAAAGTGTAGAAGCCTCCTTTTCATTTAGTGCTTAGCGGAAAATAACAGATCTTATCATTGAAATGAGCTTTTTCTGTTGGAGGTAGGGGAGGTAGTGGGAAATTGCACAGTAGGACAAGGAGGGATGTTACGCAACAAAGAGAAACAGAAAGAGAGATTGATAGGAGACAAAGGTTTATTCTGTAAGGAAAAGAGAAATCAAGACTGAGAAACTAGTTTCGTTTCATTCTGGAGGGTATTGAAGGATGGCTTTATAAACCTACCAAAGAATCAGAAGCTGATAATGTTAAGGAAGGCAAAGCCTGACAAGATTAAGGAAGAGAAAAACAGGATAAAAGACAAAAACGTGTCAAAGAAATTCAAATAAAAGAGAGAGTACCGAAAGTTGTGTCCTTATCGGTCTCTGCGTAGAATGGAAAATCTAGTTATTCGGGGGAAGACTAGAACTCACGATAGGAGGTATTCAAGTCCTTAATTTTATTTAAACATTATACAAGATGTTTGTGTAGTTCTTTTCTATTTCACTCTTTCCAAGGTTTACACAAAATTTACGCTTTAAATTATTACTCTTTTCTTTATGTACATGGAGTGGATTTAACTATAAATTGTAGTGTATGGTGTAGTGTTTTATGGCTCAAATTTTCGTTCCAAATATAAGAGAAGAATTTCATGCATAGAATAGAGCAAACAATTGTACAACAACTAAAAATATGATTAAGTAATGATATTGGTAAATATTATTAAGTGCAGGTATAGGTATGATATAGGTATATTAGTTATTAACATAATGTATAACATTTATTTAAAAAAAACAGTTTATGTAATTCGTATTAGAATATTAAAAACTGGGATTTTTTAAAAAATCATAACAATGACTAAGTACTTAAAAATACCCATAAATTATATATTTAATCAGATACTGCTTTAACCAAAATCTGTCCAACTAAGTATTCCATAAGTATCTATTTCTCATGATTTAATTCACAATAATAAGCTACAGTTGAAGCACTTCTCAAGTTGAAAGGATAAACTTTTCTGGCTATCACTCTTCCGGGAATAACGATAGCTAAGATTTTAATGAAAGACTTTTGAATGTGCCATCTAGGAATTCAATTTAAATGAACTGATAACCCTCGCAACATTGTATCTCTCACCTGTGCTACCCTGTATTTGTTTCCAAGTATAACTCGAAACAAGAACGCCAACAATGGTATTCGAAACGAGTTAGTCGATCCATTTCCTTGGAATGTAGTGATATTTTCCTGAAGATAAGTTAATAGTGAAGAATTTTATAGTTTAACCAGGAAGAAAGCACAGACTACTCGAAAAATAGGTTTTGATCAGAATAACTAAATAAATTATTTTCTGTACGTTTTCCGTCTGCAACTGCCATTGGGACAAATAATTTATTATGTAAAATATGGTAGATTATCTAGTTCGGCTATAGTGCAATCACATCTTTAATGTTGTTGAGAGCTGTATCCTAACGTTTTTGTAATATATGTATATCGAAAAACTATTTTTTTTTATAGTTTTCCCAAATCCATTGAGGCCCACAAAACGTCAACAGGGGCCAAGATCATACTTTTAATTAATATAAAAAATAGGATAAACACTTCAGGGCGTCCAACATTTAGCTGCCGCTAGCTTCAACCGCCACAAACGCAAGGAAAAGCGTTTCGCGTATAAAAACTTGGTGATGATTCGTATAGAATCCACATCTTTTATCAATGAAATATAGCTAAGTAAAGGACTGGTTAGGAAGTAAATGAATGGGTTGGAGTGGAAGCTGGTGCAATAATTATCGGTTAGACTCCTTAGATGCATGAGATGTGGATGGTCCCCATAGTCTGGCTTTTACACTACAAAATATCATATATGATTTCTTCCATGAGCTCTTACCTCCAAAAATGGATGTAAATATTTCGGAAGTGACGATTGTACTCCTGATTAGTCCTCAGCTATTGTGAACAATTGGAAAATTTTCTACAATTTAACATTACGTAAGGTGCCTGACATTTTATTGCAAAAAGTAGAAATGATGTGTTTTGCTGGTCGTAAGCGCACACAGTACCTGAAATATTACTACACAAGGTACAAGTCAGTTGTCCCAAACGGGTCCTTCAATAAAATTTTTGAAATAAATGAGATTGGCGTTGTTGAGTTCGTTTTATCACTTTCGAACGTATTAGTATGATTTTGCGATTTCAAAACTGTTCAAATTAATTCGAATGTCCTTAGAAAGTAAAGAATATAATCATAATTAACAGAAACATTTCTATAATATTTTATCTTGTCCAATATGAATTTGCCAAAGTAAAATATTGGTAAACTATTACTTCTTCAGCTATTGTTAAGATGTTCATACCTGCAAATTTTCCCTAGCCTTTAAAAATTAGAAGTGTATTACAAGTACTTCCGACAATTTGCTAACATTTATGGTGCATGAACAAGGACCATTTGGAAATGGTTGCTTGGAAAGTTAAGTGCTGGTAGGTTTCTGTGTTTTTCACATACTTATTAATTCCACATTTTTGGTTACGTTTAATTTGGCTTGTCTTGTAGTACGTTTCTTGCGTTTTATTAATAGTGTTAACAAGCAATCTAGTCTTGATATCATCAACAGCATTCATTTTAAATGTTTTTTTCAGGCATGCGTTCGGGGGAACTGTGCCTCCTTGTGATTTTGAACCCCGCAAGATGAAACAATTGAAACATGCTATATCCCGTATACTGCGTGAAAGTGAGGAAGATAGGAAACCTATAAAAGTCATTCTCCAGAAATTGGGCATTTTGAGAAACTGAATTTTTTCTTGTAAGACATAAGTCTGAAATTACTTTCTTTCCTTATATTTGTTTCTTAAAACAATTCTTAAGACTGGGCAAGTTTCTATCCACTTCAATATTTTAATAATATTTATGTCATTTAGTCTAAAATATGTTTAATGCCAACTCCAAGGAGTGAAACTCACCTCATTCTCGTTTTTGAAAGATATTCTCAATATATGTTTATAATTTTACAGTTAATAAAACGTAAGATAAAAGGAATTATATTTTTCCAGTTAATGTTCCACAATCATCCTTCATAATACTTTAGTCCGAAACACGAATATTAATTAAATCGAAAATAAACCTAGTAGTATGATAATTATATTTACTGAAATGCATGAAACTCACTTTTTCATCATCTCCATGGACTAAAAAAAAGTTGTAATAAAAGTGTGAAGCTGGAAACAATGTACAACATTTTTGTATGTATTAGACAGAACGCAACCATCTTAGTCTTATTTTAGTGGAACTAGAAATGGGATGTTTCTACAGTCGAGTTATTGTGGAATAGAAAATTAAAATCAGGTGTGTCTCACTTATTTATCATGCTCTCTCTATATTTTCTAAATGGAATTAATAAATCATACAGTATTGATCTCTAACGATAAGTACCTTCAAAATCTACCCCTAATACACGCAAGATTCCTAGAAACTAACATGTTTACAATTTAAAATATTTGAGTTTTTTTTTTTTTTTGTTGTTGTTGTTGGAGAATGGCCCATAAACCACTGTACAAGATCCAAACATTTCCCCAGCGCTCAGACAGTATTAATTTCGCAGTATTTTTTTTTTCTTTGTAGAACTGTCGCTGACACAAATGAATAATGGCAAGTTAAGAAAGCACTTCGATGGCGGTCGGTGATGCAATAACTATGTGCTCTCAGGTTTCTTACTTGTGTGCTTGGCTGTAATCGGGTGTTTGAAAAGCATGACTTTCCACAATCTCAATATTCATTATTAAGCGAGAGAATAAGTTCATTCCTCTTGGGTAGTAAGCCCCCATGAGCCCCTTTTTCCACAGCTTCTTGGAATAATGGGTAAGTAGGATATTACGGCCAATAGTGGTATTCTGCGCTCACAATTGTATTCATAAACTTTGGTAAACTTTATTTTATATTGGCCAGTCTAGCAGCGGATGACTTCGGCCCGTCACGATAGGTTATGCCCTAATTAAAAGACACTCGTTCTCCTGCAGGGACTCGAACCCGGGATCTTCGAATCGTGGGACTAACGCCTTAGACCGCGCGGCTACCCGGTCGGCTATTTTGTTTGTGAACGGGCCTCAATCAAGTTTACTTGACCCCTGTTCGAGATTGCCTTGCGCCGCCACTGCAAGTAAACATAAAAAATACACATAGAAAAAGTGATGTAAATAGTTGGTTTTAAATATTACCTTCCGCGAACAAAATATCTACGTTCTAATTCTTGATTCCGGAACTCAAAAACGATAATTAAAAATCTGAATGAGAAGTAAGTTTTTTCTATAGTTCTTCCCCAAATGTGTGTACGTCATACACGAAATTTTCAATTATGAAATATCTCCCTCTAAATAAACAATGAAAATTGAGAAAGACAAAGTTGATTCAGATTAGCTTGAAAAGAAAATACGACAGAACAACGGAACGTTCGTAATATGAAGTGGCTTCTTTTGATCTCGTATCTGCCTTCTCATGGAGTACATGGCGTACAGGTGTAACATAATTCAGTGTGAGCATGTGGTATTGTAAACGAAAAATCCTCAATTCGAAACTTGAATGTAGATTATTTTCACTCATATTTATTTTACCTCAGTCACAGGAAACAAATTACGTTGCTGCCTTCAATTAAGGAAAAGGATGCTACATTCTAATGACATGAAAGAATATGAATGAGATGGCCTGTAGTGTTGATTCGCTATAAAGGCTATTACAGAAAATTTGCAAAGTTTACGAAGAATAGATATCTTCTTATATTGCCTTCGCAAATATGCTGTATCTATTCAGTGTATTTTACTCTTGATAAGTAACCGTTCCAATAGTAGTGTGTGTGGCAGTTTCTGCCTTGTATTAGCAAAATGCCCAGAAGGTTATCTTTACAACGTTGATAAATTGAACATTTTGTGGTTACATTCCACTTTGCTTGATATTTGTTTTTGGTTACTTTTATTTTATGAACTTCTATGTAAATGTTGAAAATTGGTCATAAAGGCAGCAAGAGGTAACCTGTTTAACATCAGCACCGCTTCACGGCAAACTATGTAACTATGAGCGCAATTGAAAGTGATGGAAACCATGAAGTCTTTATAGCACCTATCAAGATGTGTTGAGATTTGCTGCTAAATTTCTTGGAAATAGCTTTGTGGTATTACAAGTACCACAGCAATGAAGTCTGGTTTGCGACTCGAATTCCTGATTTCATTACTTGTGGATATTGTGTTTTGGTGAATAATTTCGGAGATTTTGATTGGATGAGATTCGAGGAAGCTATGGATTTCACGGTAACTGGGTAGCAACCCATGCAAGCCCAAGTTGATTGAATAAAACAAATTTATCCAACGGGAAAGATAGTGAGATATTGGAAGTTATTGACGGATATTCAGTTTGCCACATTTTGTATTTGTGTTTCGTCAGCATGTTACCCATAATAGACTTATTTTTGAGGAAGTGAATGTGATATACTCTGCGAATAAGAATATGGAATGCTCTTTATTACTATTATCAGTTCGATTACTAATACGTAGTTTGGAATGACGGAGCATTAACCATATTTCCAAAATAATGTATCGAGAGTGATAAATCGAAGAAATTTTATGTTTGTGCGTAGTTTCGCGGACTTTGAATCAGATCTGGAACAAGCTCCGGTGTTGCCAAAGTTTGTGTCTTCAGAATCTGTAGGCATCCTGATTACCTTATGTTGTTCTAATCGTCGTATTTGGATATATTATATTGTTTTTCCGATTATCCGAGGCAATTTAGAGAATTTTGAGATTTTTAGATTCCTGGCCAAAGCCGGGATTAAAAATCGGGCCCTTACCATGAGCTCTGTATACGAGGAATAGATAGCCATCGGAAATTATATTGGCTTAGAGTTGTTATATTCATACTCAGGAGTCGTAGTATCCATTGTGGAAGGCTACATGCGGTATTTTGTTTTATTTTACTGCGATTTTCCAATTGGTGACCGTCTACAGCGACTGAAACCAAGACCTCGCCACGTCGTTAGTTTCGATTACTCAGAGGAACGGTTTTTTGTATGTTTGTTTCAGTGGATTATTATACAGCTCCTACTTGTGGAACCTCGGATTGTTAGGGATTCTCAATATATTCACAAGTGGTGAATCTAAGGAATTCCAATTGTAATTTTGATTTACAAGAAAGGTTGAATATTTTTAGTTTGGTATTCTCCTAAAGAAGTTTATAGTGTGTTATATTTGGGTTTGTATAAAGTGTGTGATATTATTATCTGTATAAAACTGAAGTATTATTACTATTTATGTGATTTCATTGAGTTTTTGGATTCGTACAATTAATATCAAATTTATGATCGTTTGTTATATTGAAATTTTCCTTTGTGCAAAATTTTGTTAAAATATTTGTATCAATCAAGATATTTTTATATAAAAAAATGAGTTTGAGAAATTCCATTGAAATCCAAACAGTAACTTAGTTCCTTCCTTATAGATGAGAATGTAATTGTGGGGTCCCTAGTTGGATCCTCCCTTTGTTTCAAGTGCTTTCATTGGTAAACTTTGATTACGTTAAGATCTTGGTTATCCCTTCGGAGAAGAGGAGTGTTTTGCACAAATCTTAATTACTTTGAATCTTACCGTTATTGGGGTGCCGCAGCAAGGGAGTGCTTGTTGCACCCATCATACAATGTTCCGTGAATCTGTTTTAGTTAACCACATCTGGAGCTAGGCGCCCTAGGTAATGTACAAGTTGTTTTGATCTAAGTTTGTCATATGTTGGAGTAATAACTTCCGTCGGTGACACACTTCTCTAAAAAGGATGAGGCAAACAGCAGCCAAGCCTTTAGTTCATGTACTAAAATAATACAAACCCGTCATATGTCTGGTTAAAGTAGGAAACCCATGAAAGCATTAATCAGATAGGCAGGTAGCAGGACTTAACCTGCATGCCATTCTACTATTGTGTTATGGTCGCAGCCGTAGACACTGGGCCAAAGGAGTTTATATATTATCTTCGATTATTTAAGACGTCAACTCAAGTCATTCCTCCCACAGTGGTTTCTTATTTCTTTTAAATTCTCTAATTGATAACTGTATGCCCAATTTTACAAAATCAATTCTCAGCTTTAAATAAAGAACTTGAATCAAAGAAGATAATTTTGAGGCAGTGTGAGATTGCATGTTACATGTCATTGTTAGAGTATCCAATGAGGCGAATACCTTTTTCCCCTCCCCTATCCAGGCCTGAGCAGTATATGCCAAAAAAAAACTCAGCCACCGCGACTCACACTCTCTACAAGGATTAGGAAGTCAGGTTTCATCCTGGATTCTTCATGAAATCAAATCAGCTCACCCGGGAATGGACAGAGTAGATGATTGGCCAGGAAGAATGGCATATACACCAACTGATAGAGTAACTTATACTAATTATAATAACATAAATTATAACCCAAAACAAATTATATTATAACTTTTTTTTAAACTTGAAACATTCGTGGAAAAAGTTGTTATTTGTACAAACTTTTACAAATTTTATTAAATTAATCAAGAGTAAACAAAGTAAAAATAATCACGTTCAAACCTTTTCGATTTTCAGTGCAATTGCCACGCTTTGCCAATGTGAGACTTAACTTGCACTTGATAAGAATAATTTCGATCCCTGTTTACGTTCATGGCTAATAGCTTCCAACTGGAGTGTTATATGTTTTCATTTTCTTTTCATTTTCCACTAATGTCCATAGTTTACGCTTAGTGAATTATTATCAACAGCTTTATATTGTTTTTCAATAAAGCACATATCTTTGTAATGAATCAACGCAACTACTTAGGTAGTAAACGTATCGGTTTTTTTCTGAAATGTTTTAATTTCTAAAAACGGGATGTTAGATTATCATTGGGATTACAATTTTAGGTCATTATACTCAGTATAAATTGCTCTATTACATAGTGCATATACCATTTTACTCTGCCAATCAGCTAATCGGGTGTTTCCGGGTTAGTCGTTCCTTAAGTGTTTTTAAATATAAAATTAGTTAATTAATAACTAAACAGCCATTTCCAATTAACCTTCACTTTTCTAAAAAGAATTTGAATCAACAAAAAATACTTTTAGACATCGTTCAACTGTACAGTTTGCATAAAATATAAGTATCCACTAGACTTCCAAAGTCAAGCTTATGCTTTTTCAGTGTAATCAAAATATAACGAATTACATATGAATAAGATAAATGTTGAAGTTGCATTGTGCAAGCATGTTTATGATTCCACGGGCACGGGCAGAGAAATCACAGTTTCAGAATTAATTATGATTCCACGGAATTATCCATTAATGATTAAACACCATAAATAAATTCAATTCAACTGTGATTCCACTTTAGAAACATACTTGTTTTATGTATGAAAACTAGGAGACGCCAAGTAGATTTTCTGACGTCCAGGATTGATCGTTCGTTGTGCCGGCTATGAGTTAACCTAGAATTGTGAGTTTTCAGCTGTCTGTGGCAATAGCAAAACATTCCATGCATGTTCTATACGAATATACTTTTATTTGGCCCCTCGGAGTTAAATGTTTACTACAAAAGTAGGGGAACATCGGTCTGATTAAAACTTGAAGGACAGATCGATATATAATCAATATGAATGGGGGTAATATGTTTGTTCTCACATGATGTGATAGAATTACTAAAAATTGAATTATTGTTCCATGAAAGCAGCAACAATATGGAAATTATGGTACAGCTAAAATTTGGAGAAATTTTAAGATGCATTATTATAAAAATATTTTTGAAATTGGCCGAATCATTGTTACATGATGGGTAAAATATATTTAAGACAATGTACTCTTAGTACGGAAACTGTACGAAACCTTTTAAACATTCTTCAACCCAACCACTGACCTTACGAACCAAGTTTCGGGGATTTTCGCCTGACTGGTTCCAAAAAAGAGGTGACGGGGTAGGAAGTCAGAATGTAATATTTTTTTCGGAGCAGGAGTGGGAGAGGCAGAACGGGTTAAGGCTGAACTGGTGCTTCGGTCCAGTAAAACTGTATCCGTTTTCTTTTGCCAGTTTCTCATAAACAAAAGTAGAGAATGAAGTGTAACTTACCATGATTTTAGGTAATGCTGTTCTAGTGTGAAGCACCGTCAGTATTGCCAGCTGTAAACATTCGGAGTGTTTCCAGAATATTAAAAGCCCGAAAATATAGGTGAAGGCAGGGACTATAACGATGAAGTCAACGTCAGTTACTAACAAAATATAATTTATTCTAGTGCTGTGTAGTGTGTACTACTTTGCCAATACTATTGTAATAAGCACAACAAGAAAGCAAAATTACACAAAACGGCAATGATGCGAATTGCTAATGAAATCAAGATATTAGTTGAAAATATATGATAATTGGTCATCAAATGCTGTTGAGTCCATTGCTCTAGGCACTCGCTCGCCTCCCTTATCTCTTTCCTTTTTCAGTGGACACGTACGCTAAAACGAAGTTATTTCCTACTTTCTTGCTTTAACCTTTCCTTTTCTATGTCTATAAAAATATTTATGGGAAGAAATATTACAATTATTGTGGAGTGCTGATAAACATGTTGTTCATTTTTATAGGGATTTTAAAGTTTTCTTTTATTTGTCGTTTCAGGATGAATCCGAAAGTGGTCATTCGCCTGCTGGTTCAGAAATTTGCACATCTGATGACGCACCATCCATTGCAGATCGGGAAATGTTCGACCAGATACGTGCCGAGTTATTAGATGAACGAGTGTTCGTTGAGCGGTATGAATCTCTGACATATGAGAACACTTTAGACCTGGATGTTGACTCAACTGATCGTGAATATGGTGATGAGGATATGGATATGACATCGCAAGCCATATCAACGCAACATGTGCCGGAAGTGTCGGATGAAGAAGAAACACCGCCATCTCAAGGCATTAGTTCATCGTATGTTCCGTCACCGGAAAGAAAGAAGAAAGGAGTCGGCGAACTGTCAGACGAATACAAAGAACAGGCATTCCAGTACTGGACAAACACAGTCGGAGGAAAGAGATAGTATATGGCATCTAGTCGATCCAAGTTTTCAAAGATCAAATTGATTGGCGTGCTGCAGAACTATGAACGATCGCGAGAAAAGATGACCTCGCGCGTGAAGATGAGTACTATAAACACCAGAGTGTTTGAGCACTTGAAAGAAATGTGTGCACGCAATGTCATAATTCACGACAGAACAATCAGACAGTGGGCATTGCTAATCAAACGCCAGGTTGATCCAGATGATAAACTGAATTTCAAAGTATCGGATTCATGGATTTACAAGTTTAAGAAAAGGAACAGGATCGTCTCGCGATCAATTACTCATAAAGTGTCAAAGACCTGCGCCTCAAAAGAGGAGGATATACAGCGGAAATCAAATGAATTCGTCAGAACAATGAAATCCTTGTTCATCGAACGACATTTAGTTCCCAAACAGATCCTGAACACAGATCAAAGTCGTTTCGAGAAAGAAATGCATTCAGGACGAACACTTCGACCAATGGGCATTAAACGAATATATGCAACTGTAGGATCTAAGTAGGCAACGACGCACTCATACATGATAATGCTTGTAATCTGTAATCTCAATGGACGGAGATCTACATTCGCCGATGTACATGCTTTGTGCAGAATCCAGCCGGAAATTTCCTCAAAGCAAACCAGCTGATCCATCAAATATTATGTCTTATGCTTCTGGCTCTGCTAACATGAAAAAAGAAGATTAGAAGGTAATGCTGACCAATGTATTCTGGCCAAGTGTGTCTACTTTATACGAAGAACCCATGCTTACTTCTTGATCCGTGGTCAGCAAATACGGATGAAGTGTTAATCAAATCAACAATTCCAGAAAGCGTTAGTAAATTTGAAGGGCATTTGATTCCACCAGGATGCACAGGACTCATTCAGCCACTGGATGTCTATTTCTTTTGCCCATATAAAGCATTTGTTAAGCTGGTGACTGATGCCATTATCGCGACCGAAGAGTTCAACATCTGGCATCGGGACAACTTCATTCGCCTCCAATCCTTCACTCATTATCAGTTTTCGTCCCCAATGTTTCGAAACATGATGAAGTATGCATGGTACAAGTCAGGATATCTGGACGAAGAACCGGAACCATTCAGGACGCTGATGGAGTACTGCTGTGACATTGTTGGCTCTCACATTTGTTCATCAGATCAGTGGAGTGCTTTTTCATTCATGAGATGTGCTCATTGTAACAACACGTTTTGTCTGAATAACCTATTCACTGACAGTTTGCATATAAATTGCACTTAACTCAAATTTCCTGATGACTATTTCAGGATTCCTGGTGATTTCGCTTATTACCACTGAAATCAAAATAGTATTGGCGAAGTAGTACACAGCACTAGAATAAACTATACTTTGTCAGTAAATGACGTTGACTTCATAACCCTGCCTTCAATATTTTCGGGCTTTTAATATACTGGCAACACTGCGAATGTCTACAGCTGGCAACACTGACGGTGCTTCACACTAGTCGCTTCTAGTGTAGAACAGCATTACCTATAATCATGGTAAGTTACACTTCATTCTCTGTTTTTGTTTATGAGAACATGCAAAAGAAAACGGGTATAGTTTTACTGGACCGAAGCACCAGTTCATCATTAACCCATTCCCCTGCCTCTCACACTCCTGCTACAAAAAAAATAATATCACATTCTGACTTCCTACCCTGTCCCCTCTCTTTTGGAACCAGTCCGGCGAAAATCCCCGGAACTTGGTTCTTAAGGTTCCCTTGTGAGTATTCAAGGGAAAATACTCTCCAAGAAAAATACCTAAAGATTGCCGTTGATGGTACATCCTTTGCGTACCCGTTACACAGTTTTGGATTATGCATTTCTGGGTAGAGCAGGTTTGAAATCTTTGAGGGTACTATACAGCTTTAGTTCTACTGTTAATGGTATTAGAAATATGAAAATTTAGTTAACTTCCTCACACTTTCAACAGTTTAGAGATTCGAAACAAATCATTTATTCATCCTCCATGGTCAGTACTTTTCTCTTATGTTCATATCAAGAATCCCATGAGATGGTTCTGTCGGTGCTGTATCGATACCGAAACCAACACTCAAGAATGTGCTTATATCTATGATTAATATATACACATACTAATAAACAGCAAAATATTTTGTTATCATACCAACAAGTCCAATTCAGTTAAATTATTGTTTGCTTAGTAAAATATATTTTATTTTAGCAATAATATAAAATATTGTTGATCAATGTATATTCAAGCTCTAAATTACAAATTTAAGTTGTGTAATTCGTGGGTTGAGTTGTTAAAGTGAGTTATTCGTGAGAATAATTTAGTTCGTGAATATTAATGAGATACGTATTTAGGCAATGCAGTGGCGTTCCACTATGCTATTATGTTCAGTATTCCCCGAAATCGTCACGTGACGGTGGCTTTATTTTAATACTTTACTTACTAAACTGCTAATATTTCTCTAGTTTGAATGCACATGCTTTTCAATTAATTGATTTACACAAACATGAAAACAATGAAAGCAAAGTAAAATCTACAAGTTGCATTGAGATAATTGACTCTTTTACAATATACAGACAGCTTAAATAATTTATTTACTTAACAAATAATTATTTTTCTG
>JAGDQP010026008.1:1228-26348 GCA_022664845.1 Lepisma saccharinum
GTTGATAGTGAAAAGTAGTTGTACAAGTGGGAACAAGAGATTCGAGCAGTGGTAATCGATTTATAGTTGCAGTGCATGATCTGTTATGCACCTTATCAATGACTTTCACGAATTAAAATTCTTCAGTTTAAGCGGCTATATGTCCTGTAGTTCCTTTCCTTATTGTTAGATTGTGAATGGTTTCATATGACCGCACTTTTGACTTCACTATGTAGTTATTCCACGAATCCCTCAATAAAGAGATACGTTTCGGATTTGATTTTCCGGATCTTTCCAACATCTTTGTCACTGAATTTCTCTGCATTGATGATTGTCATCGTGTCTGATCTCGAACAGTCGATATATCGGTGCTTTACGGTGGCTTAACTCCTGAACCGAAAGCTGCTCCTGTAATCTCTTGAAGACATATGTAGAGTATTGGAAACAATTTGCCGACGCTGTACTTGCTGACAGCACTTTTGACCCGCCGGATCATATCATATTTATCAGAGCAATGTACTGTGCCCTTGCGCATTCGATGTCCTGTAAAACATATGCGTACGTATATGCTTCGCAATTTCTGCACTCGATTACCACTGCGCGAATCTCTTGTTCACAGTTGTACAATTACTTTTCACTATCAACGTGCCGATACCGTTTTTGTACTGTGGACAATGGCATGTGTGCACCTTTTTACGTCATACCAGAATTCGACAGCGTTCAATTAGTCTTCAAATGGAATTCTTTTCTGCTCCTTTGGCTGTTTTGCTGGTGGTGGGTAACCGCCATCGTTGTGTTCGTCGTCAGCGGCGTCGTTGTCTTCAAGGTTACCTTCCACATATAAATCGACAAAATCTGCTTCACAGGTTCCAGTGACTCGTCTACTTCGTCTTCGTATGAAACCCGTTCACATATCATTGCAGATATATTCAAGTAGAATTTGCACAATCGAGCTTGCCAGTTTCTGCTCTTCAACTGTTGCCCTGCCACGCGCACTCATTTGTACACCAACCGCTTCTACATACGTACTATATATATATATATATAATACATACTAACACGTGATAGAGATTCATTGGTGACATTTTCATGGTATATTTGACCGTTTGGAACAGCAGATGACGCATGAACACATTGTCCGCTTTAAATATTCTGCAGTGCCTCATTCGTCTGGCTCCCAATTCGTAGCAGTCGCTTTAATACACTGCTGTCCCCTATATGTGTACCAAGTTTCATGCAAATCGGGCTCTGACACTTCGTGGAGTCTCCGTGTTAAGAACAACCCACCTGGGCCCAGGTGCTGGTTTTTTGTGTCTTTTACAAGATTTTTTTTTTAGAGAGAGAGAGAGGGAGTGGTTATAAATAAAATGTGAATATCTGGAACGGTGCCAACCCAGCATCGTGATGCAGTTGGGGAGCTGATGTGAATAAAAGACAGTGGCGATCACAGTTGAGAGCTTCGGCTCTCCCCTCTCAATACGTCTGGTCAGCGTGGGAGCAGTAGACCAACTCCTTCCTCCGGGAGAGGCCTCAGCCAGTAGTGAATTCAATATGGCTGTGAATTATTATATGTAAAATTGTGTACAAATCTCAGTAGCTCAGTCGGTAACTGGAATAGGAAGGCTTGGAACGGTCCTGTTCTGTGAGGGTGACCACAGTTGATGGCCTGTACACTGGATTCAAGCTGCGGCGTGATTCGGAGCTCAATATAATTGCAGGTTCCTGCATTCCGCTTCCGCTATTCAGTGATGAGCAGAACCGGATTAAGGGAGGTCTAAGGGGCCCCGCTAAAGGAAAATAAGTTACCCGTACGACTTCAGCAGATATGTAACAGGGACTCTAACTGTATATAGTCCAGGCCCCCCAAATAGGTTAATTCAGCGCTGGTGGTGAGACTGAGGTAAACTAGGGAGAACCCCGTTGGGGATGATGCGCCTAACAGGGCCTGAATTTCCGCTAAACCTTGACAGTGTTACTTCGCATTCTGGCATACCAACCATCAGACTACAACAGACAGAGCAACCACAATGCTTTTTTTAATCCTTTATTATATTGTGATTTCCTGAGTAGCTCTGTGCTTCTGTGCATAGCAACTGTTGTATCAATGTGGTATATTGAAAATTTATTGATAATATTTGTAGAGTCTAATAATTAATTTTGCACGAAATTTGATATTACATAAACGTTTATAATTTCATAATATACTTCAATAATAATTTCATTTGGAAGCAATTTGTTAATAAAGATTGAAAATAAAGAACATCAAAATCTATAGTCTATCGAGTTATAAGAGCTAATAGTTATAGTCTTACGAAATCAACAGTTCGAAAAATGCTATTTATTCATTAGTGTGTAGTGGAATACTGATTGAGCTCGAATACTTCCATGTACAGCGATGAACGAAAATTTTGACGAATGTCTACAACTAACTTCTTATTACAGAAATAAATATATTAATATTTAAATATCGTATGTTTGTTGACTTGCAGGTAATATGACATACTTTTGTGGAAAATATTGTGATATGTAGCTAAGAAGTGAGATACTTGAAAATTATAACTTTTCGTTGGCAAAAACTGCTAAGTCCAAAAATTTCACTAAGTTGTATAGTTTTCTCGTTTATACCTGGCAGAGAGGAATATTTATGTGACACAGTGGGAATTAATATCGTAATTTTAATTTTCGTTCATAGATGTGATACACAGGATGAATATATCTGAAATATTCAGGAACTTTATAAATGTACTTCAATACCACAAAGATAAAGTGCTGTAGATTTTAGATAATCAATATTATTCTGGAGTTATGACAGTCGTGATCTGCATTGTAACGATCTAAAATGTAATGTTTTTCATTATTATGCACTTACATGACGTGCCTTTAGTTCAGAAATCATTTAAGAATAAAAGTTCACGAAAAAAACAAAACAAAAAAAAACTTTTTTTTAAGTGGGCTCACTGGATCCATTTCTTAATAGTGTTTACCAGTAATGAGAAGGGAGTGGGCTCTTTACGATACCGGTATTCTACAGCGCTGTCATCATTGGTTGACACCGACTGAACGCTTTACTAAAACGCTTTTCAAGTGTGCTATTTTTCCAAGGTGGTGGCAAAGTCCGGGTTGATGATAAAGGAATGCAAAATTGTATTCGAAAGACGTTTTTATGAAGAAAATAAAAATTTGTTACACTTTCCACTATTTTTCCCCTTGTTGGGCCATTCGTTGACTGAATTAAAATGTATGGGTACTTTTGAGCATATATAAATTTGTTTTGCAGAGAAATAGATAGACTTATCTCACTTTTACTTTGCTTTCAGCTCTGGACCTTGCGCAGAACAGCAACGTGCAAGATGCCTTTGTCATCGCAGTGGAGCAGCAGGCTCGCGAGCGACTCGAACGACTCTCGGCTCTTAAACGGATCAAGCCAGTTGATATGACAAAACTGTCTCAACAGGTAAGCTGAACTTCCGGTAAATAAAAATTAAGAGGTGTTTTGCATGTTTATGGTTCATACGACGTCTTGCATGTATGACGTCACTACGAAAACAACAAAAGCCCTTTAGTGCATGGATTATCTTACAATTAAAAAGTAAGTTTACAAAAAAAATATATTTGACATATATGTTTTGATATATTACATGAAGAATACAGTGAGAAAATGTAAGCGCCTCATATGAGGCTTATATGCATAATGGGCTCTACATAAAACATTATATTATGAAATTATCATCATAGCTTCAGCTTTCCTGATCACGCACAATGATGGCATTGGAAACAGTTCGTGCTCAAATTAACTTTACAGAGTCCACACATGTATCTCCCCTTCTCGTTCAGATTTCTTGCAAGAAAATGCAAATTTTAGTGATTACTAACAATGGTAATTTTCGAAACACTCCGGACACAGATGAACATTACAGCGGCCACACATGTATCTTGTTTTCTTCTTGCATTGAGAGTCTTTGCAAAGAAGTGCATACCTTCCTTCTGTTTTCTTGGGAATATGATGTTTTCCATCATATCTTAGTGTGTTTGGTACATGGTACATCTTTCTTTTCTCTTTCCTGTTTCTTGTGGTGTACTAGGTCTTCCTCTTCTTTTGTTCGATTGTTCTGCATCTCCAGAATATATCATCGATGATACAATGAAACGTTTGAAGTCCAAAAGATCCATATCTTCCTTGTCATCAAACTTCCATAGTAACCACGCATTGAGTACAGCAACATTCAGCATGTGATGAAAGATGCGCATGTACCATCGTTTATTTTTCAGTGCATGAGGATACAATGCAACAAGGAAGTCCGTCAGGTCAACTTCTCCCATATGTTGATTATAAAGCTTCACTGCATATGGTCTTGAAATCAATTTGACTGTTTGTTGCTTTGCTTCTACTCTTAGCAGAATCCTGTGACTCAATACCAGCAAAAGAAGAAACAACGCGAACAATTTTCCTGTCATTCCATTTCGTAACTGTAATATTCTCTTGATGTTGCTACGCACATTGATCCCCTACCCTTCTTTTTCAGTTCTTTGTCTGATAAGAGCTTTGCTTCTGCCCCTTCAAGTCTGTTTGATCTGCATGTTCCAATAACGAAAATTCCCTCGTTTTCTAACTTTAAAACTAATGTAAATAAGTTGTCACCGTATACCTTACGATTTCTACCTTTTATGTCATGACAAGGCGAAGAACCACATCCCCTGCTGTACCATACGCAGAACGATTTTCTTACCTAGCAACACTACCTTGATATATTTCAAAGCAATAAACGTATCCTGACACACCTGCCCTTGCCCACACGTGACTTTAAATCTCCACTTTTTTGTTTTGGATTTGATATATTTCTTCAAGGAAGATCGACCCTTGAAGGGAATCATTATTTCATCAACGGCGTGAGATTCTTCTGGATTTCGCGCATTGTGAAATATTTCGTGTAATTTGTCAATTACAGGCCGGAGTTTTATAAGACGGTCGGTGTTGTCATCAGGAACTTCATTATTGTCTGAAAAATGTACAAATCGTCTGATTTCTTCAATTCTGTTGACTGACATATGCTCAACTACAAGAGGGAAACGAAGTCCTGTCTCTGAAGACCAATATTTTCTTATTATGGGGTATTTAAATGTACGTCATCACAAAATTAATGCCAATAAATTGTTTCAGTTCACTTAAAGTTAAATTGAAACTTTCTTTTCCCTTCTGGGTAGCATATAAATTGCTCTGATATACAATGTCACTCAACAATTCATCTGGAATCAAAGCACTAAAATATTCGATTGGAGTATCACCGTGAACATTATTTGTTACTCGTGCTGTAAATGGGAGTGGGTTGTTTCCATAAGCATTGTCCTTCATGCTGAACCACACAACGTCATGCTTTGATGGGTGTTTTTTGTGAAACCAGTAACATTTTGTTCACTGCTGGTTTCTTCCCAGTTACGTAGTGGCACTCTCTGGGCTGTATCAGCTGCTGACAAACTTTCATCAGAATTGCTGTCACTACTCGTTGTTTCAGATTCAGGAACAAATGTTTTGTCTAGGTCACTATCGTCTGTTTCATACCCATCTTCAGATCCTGAACTCTGAAGGATACTCCAGGTGAGTCCGAATTTCCTCAGACGTCAACTGTCTTCGGACCATTTTGAAATCTGAGCGCTCACCTCTGGCTCATGGAGTCCCCGATTCTCCCATCATCATCAATTCGGTCTGATCCAAAGTGACCTAAAGTCGTTAGATAAAATTCAATTAAATGAGAACTAGTAAATGCAGTCAGATCAATAGTGGATACGCAGTTTTGCATTTTCATCCTTCAGCATACACAATTACACGTAGGTAAACTTTATACTTCCATTGAGTATAAATTGCTTTTGAGCAATTTGCAAAGAAATCAGATCATTTGATGGAAATATAAATACTCAAAGTAGGTAATGTTACGAAACAATAATGTTTGTTTTGCAAGCAAAAACTGGATTCTCTGTTTTCTGTGTGTTAGTTTTCGTGTCTATTACAAAAGCACACAAATTTGTAATACACATTGGAAACCTATAATGTGAGAGTTCCTACGTTCTGTTTTAAACTTTCACGTGTAATATATGAAATGAACCAGTCAAATAGTTTGTTAAAAATGTAGGTCGATCACTTTGATTTTGATTTATATCATAAGAGCCTATTATCACATAACGTCTAAAAGGTAAATTTCAAGCTATTATATGATTCAAACCATAGAATGATTAAAAATACTGTACTTAATTTCTATTGTTTTTCTAAAAGAAATATTTTTGATTTAAATCATTCTGATTTAAATAAAATTGATTTAAATCGATCAACCTTGGACTGTATACCGGTATATACACATTTACACAATAATGTTCTTAAATAACGGTTCTACTTGGCCAAAATACATAAGTGTCTTTCGAGATACCCTGTATTATGCAAGTAAGTGAATTTGAATGTTGAATTGTACAATTAAATATATTACAGTGGTTATTGAAAGAATATATACGCAAACTTTCAAGAACAATACAAGAATAAATGAATGAAGGCTTGATACTCCTCAATCGAACGTGTACTTACGAATGTTTTTTTCTTTTTCAAAGTATATTTTTCGTACTATTATCGATATATGACGTACATTTTGAAAGTCACCTCGCATGTTCGATTACATTCATTATTAAGATAATCTACAACTGAACATAATCTAACCTAATAGTATATTACTCTGAGCTTTTCAAAATCATTCAGTGACATTGGGAAATGCAAAAGTAAAATATTATTAACAGTGTTATAACTTGAATAGGGAAGTATAAAAAAAATCATGATCTTAATTCTAAGGTTTAGTCATATTTACAAACGAATCAAACGAAACCCAAACAAACCAAATATATTTAATAGTACAAATTATAATTACAATACTTTATAGTGACAACTAATAGGATAGTAAATAACGCGCGTTGTTTCTTGAATGTATTGGTAAAGCCTTCTAAGACTCAAGGCTGATTGATTTAAATCAAAGTGTTTTAAACCATGATTTAAATCCGATGATTTTTTTTTTTTTTTTTTAAATCTGTGCTTTAAATATTTTTTTCTTAAATGTAGAAATGAAAGTGCATTATTTTTAATCATTGTGTTTCGAATCATATGTAAGCTTGAAATGTATCTTTTAGTCCTTTTATGATGATAGGTTCTTATGATGTAAACCAAAACTATAGTGATTAACCTTGAATTTAAGTAAAAACTATTTGATTGGTTCAATTTGATTGACGATAATTTGAAAGAGAACGTAGGAACACGATTCACATATAAAGTTTATTTTTGTAATACATATGAACACGAACACACACAAAATAGAAAATCCAGTTTTCGTTTGCAAAACTCTAAGGCCTTTAGGCAACTTTAGATCAGACCGAATGGATGATGATGGGAGAATTAGTGGAATGAAGAAAGTGGGAGGAAACGAGAGAAAACATATGCACACGGTTTTTGTTCACCACAAAGGGCACATGGCACGAGCCAAGATCGAATTTGGGACCCCACGGACTAGAGGTGAGCGCTCTAGCATTGAACAACTGCAGTTCAAAAATAGCTCTCATATCTTATGGAATATTGTCATAAGTGTGCCCAAATTGATAGTACCATTTTGAGGGTTGAAAACTCTTAAAGCGAAATGAAGTAAAATTTATCTTAGGAAACTTAATTCGTACAATATTTCGTTAGGAAGATGTAGCCTGGAGAAAAGAGGCACTTGCAATTATAAAATTTGCAATTGCTTAAGAGGAAAGTAAGACAAAGACGTCATTTTAAAAGGAAGGCTGATACGTATAAATTGTTTCATTTTCGAAATTAAGTTGCCGTGTATACCCCTCTGAAATCACTTCATTCACCGTGTATTGACGAAAGTAAAGTAGAAGTTTCCTACAAGTTAAAATATAAAACGCATACTACGCCATATCTTCCTTCCTTTACAAAATTTTTAAAAGTTGTAATAAATATCTTAGTAGCTTTTTCAGCACCGCAAGTTATTATTAAAAAATAAATAAATAAATTTAAAAAGTCAACAAAAATGATTTTCTGAAAACAAACAAAAAAAAAACCGTGATTTTTTTTTTTTTCCAACCCTGATATATACCCATATATCACTGAAATGAACTAAGGGAACTTGGGTGCAATGTGATGTAACTCAAATGTGTAACCCATTTAGACTTACTCGCATGCAGATTCATGAAGTCCAAGACAGAACCGTTGTCAGGTATTTCAGCGCCC
Source organism: Lepisma saccharinum (assembly GCA_022664845.1). Classification (NCBI taxonomy): domain Eukaryota; kingdom Metazoa; phylum Arthropoda; class Insecta; order Zygentoma; family Lepismatidae; genus Lepisma; species Lepisma saccharinum. Next base: position 9,462 of record JAGDQP010026008.1, read on the forward strand.
GAGATGCATATATAAAATGTCGCCCCTTCTGTCCCCGATTTTATTGGAATTTTATATACTTTAATTTTAGTATATTGTATAGGAATTGAAAAAAAATATTCGTAATAATGCGCATGCCACTTATCTCTTTTTTTAAAAATTTTGCAAAAAATAATATAAAAACCCCAATTGCCTATGATTTGCAGTAAAAAACCGAACGTTTTTCAACCTACCAAATTTTTATTTCGTCGCTTAGTACATTTGGAACTTTTTCTTTTATATATAGTTTTTGACGCTTTTTCTTTTATATATACCCCCCGAGGCGTCCGAGGCCGGTGCCTTACGCTCTCTACGGCACTGACCCAAGGCTTCCGAAAGTAGGTAAACATCGTTACATAGATTTGTTATCTTATCAGGGTAGCAACCTCAAACCTCATCATAGCCGACACGTTGCGGTCTACTTATCGTACCACTACTGAACGATGGAATTTATGATTTAACGTGGGTGGAAATCACGTTGAATTACTTTAGACAGTATATTAGACTTTGCTAGATTTCCTTGATTTAATTCATTGACACATGAAAATCTGTACGGAATCAACGGATTTCCTTAATTGAAACTGAATTTGGAGACCTTGTGCAACAGTTACAAGATTAGGTGCTTTAATTTACTGAATACTTCAGTCCTGTAATGCATTATTATTTGTAGAAGTATTAAAATATTTCCAAATATTCGACGATTATGAACTAACCATTCATTTTAGAACAGTATTCTTGTACAAAAGAAACACTTCTCACCATACCATACGACAGGGCTATCTAGGAAGTTTGACGTCACAATCACAAAAACTAAATAACACTTTTTTTTTTAAGTTTTAACTTCACATCAAAACACTCGTCATTAACCGAAACCGAAGATGTAATTTTTTTTCGGCATGGCAAAATGGACTCAAAAATTAAGAAGAATACGAATGCTCTTGTAGTCTCATCTCGAACCCAACTTCAAACTTGATATAAATGAAAACTTTCAGGTACTTCATTTTTAGCTGAGATATTTGACTATTGCAAATTATGACATCAGAGGCTGAAGTCTTCAACATATTTATTACTTCAAATCATAGAAATACAATTCCATAACCACTATCGTATCACTTCAAAAATTAATATTGTCTTTCACCTTTCCACAATTTTCAAAAGCCGAGAAAAGTTGGGGTGATCTTAGTGCATACGTTCACTTTACATTTGTTTGGAATAATACCTCTTGGAGTTTTCTAGATCGATGATCTCTAATTTCAGCACATCGATAGTGGTTGTGCTGGAAAAGGTTTACAAGATTTTTGGTTGACGATGTATGTGTCGTATGGTTTCCACGGTAGTGGATTTTCACCTATCATGTAAGAATTACTTTCCAACCAAAATTGGTATGGTCATGCAGTGGACTGTCCATATTTCAGCCTTAATAGAACTTCCAGCTTAATACCGTTTGGGTAATTACTTAAGTGCTATATCCATGTATCAGGTGGGAACGGTTACACAAATCCACTTCAAACTTGGTATGATTTTATATGGCTCTTAAGAGGGAGAGGGAGTTGGCTACGGTGGCCTGCAAAATAAGTGTCCAATTTAACCTAGGGTTTCACACATTTCTAGGAATATTTATTTACTTTTTATTTATTAACAAGAACCCAGATACAGCACTAATGACCATTTTACACTGAGTTGTCAAACAAGATAAACAATCAATACAAAAAATATAAAAAATGAACAAATACATTAACAGAAAAAATATAAAAAAATAAAGAAAGACAAAATCATTACCTCAACTTAAAACTGATATGATTGTTTCAAAAAATGGTTATATGGTAAAGCAAAATCAAGTGAGTTTGGAACTCACTGAGATGACAGTCTGTAAATTAGGGAACGCTGTATAATAGATCCAAAGCAAACAAGTCATTACTGCGAGTGGATCTAACAGGAATTCGAAAAAACAACTCGTGAAGAATATCGGGGGATCTGGAATGACCATTAACAATTTTATAGCTGAAGTCATGCAAATATATACGTGCTAAAGGAGGTTCAGTATGAAGGACTTCCTATGAGTTGTTTGTTGAAATTGCTTGTGGATGGGACATCAAAGCGAACAATAGCCAAGAAAAAGTTCAAAACTCATGTCAACCTCGGACAGTACTGTGGGAGACGCCATAGCCCAGATAGGAAAGCAATATTCAAGGTGTAGAGATACGTAAATCTTGTAAAATAAACTAAGTTTTAGGATCCTTCAAATCAACGAATCTTTAAAGTAAACCTAGAAGTTTCATGGCCTTTTTAGTAGACATTGTAACATGATCTTCAAAAGTCAGCTTTGAGTCGATCAGAACACCGAGATCTTTATTTGATGACATTTTGGTAAGAAGGGTTGTGTTAAGACGATAGGAACTTTGAAGCGGACATTTCTTAAGGCTAATGGCGAGGGTAGTACATTTATCAGTATTAATTTTGAGCTGCCATGTATAGCACCACGAAGAGAAAATTACAATATCTGACTGCAGTTGCGTTATATCATGAAGAGTTTTAATTTCACTAAAAGGTAGTGGTACCTTCGGGAAAAGAAGAAGAAGAAAAAAAGGACTCAGTAGCACCTTCAACATATTTCGTGGAATTATAAAGGTACTTAAGTGAGAACCATTTTCTGTTTAGAAATAAGGGTTAATATAATGGAAATTCCATAAGAAAGTTGTTACATAAGCTACTAAAACATCCTTTATTTCTAAGAAAAATACGTCATGGAGCTTTCACTTATTTACTTTTACTATTCCACGAAATACGTTGAAGGGGCTATTGAGTCACTTTTTTTTAAGAAGGAACCACATCGTAGAAATATGTGAAATCCATATTAATTTGAACGCTCTTTTTGTAGGCTGCAGTAGCCACGTTCCTCTCCTTCTTAAGGGTTGAGGCAGATTAAAATGTTAAACAATTATTTCCATGGTAACGAGACTCCATAATGTTCTTGAGGTAGGAACAATTTAACGAATTATAACCAAACACAATGATGCAGGGGAATACCGTTCACTTGTTAGCTATTTAAGGAAACCATGTACTGTATTTTACCGTTTCGCTGTTAACTAGACTCATACATTAGATACGTATTCATACATGTGTTAAATATCTTCCATTATACTACAAAAGAGGACAGATATTTGCTTATCAATACCGAAAATAATAAATCCTCGTTATTAGTATGTTCGTAATTAAAACGTGTATTAATTGAAATTGGTGTTTTCTTTTTCCTCATGTGAAAGTGGGTTGCTGGCATTGGATAAATAAGTTGTTAGAAGTAGATATTTTTTAGCTTAATTCTGCGCTCTGAGTTATATTTTTATTTATGCATTGCAGCTCAATCAGACACCAGCAACAGAAAATTCGGAGCTCAATGGTTTCATTGAGAGTAGTCCCATCTATGTGACATCAGTTCCCGAACTTGGCAATTCTCATAGTGGGAAACAGGCATTCCAACAAGATCAGCCGGACATCACAGGAACTTCAGGGGAAAGGGTTGTAGAAGGCGCCGCAAAGACTGGAGGAGCTGGTTCTAGAGTTGAACTAACCAACGGACAGGTTGCCGAGGAGTTGGATTCCCGTGCGGAAGAAATAGAGCTGAAGCAAGACTTAAGTGGTGATAGCATACAACAAACGCGATCATCACATAGGACAACAAGTCCGTTTCAAAACGGTCGGACAGAAGTTCTTATCGGTCAAGATGGTGAACAGACTAAAGTCCGGACTACTGCTATAGTTGAGACAAAGAAGAGTGAATGTGAAGAAAAATCTAGGTAAGAAAAAATTTGATGTCAGTGCATTAGTGTTTACAGAAGTGTTCATGTGTTTAAAAAGAAAAGAGAAAAATGTGGAGTAGTGATATGTTAAGTGAATTCAGTTCACATCATGTGCAGTGTGTTTGCGTGAATTTGTGCTTAATCGTGTGATTCGGAAATTTTTAGTGAAAGAATGGAAGTTTTCTGACGGAAAAGTTCCTCCTTTAAATATAGATAGGCATATTCATTTCTGACCCATCATTAGGTAAGTACGTGCATGCACTAATCTCGTTTCTATATTAACAGAGAGTAATGTGTCAGCTAGTGGTGTTTGATTGCTGTATTTCAGTATTAGATAGTCATGATATTTATACATAGTAATTTTAGTAATTGATATTGAGATTTCTTTAAATCACTCCTAAATGTGGTTTTACCCTTTCTTACAAGATAGTAGCTTGTTTTTGAAACTCCTCTTAAAGAAGTTAACAACATTGAACTACACACTCCTAACAAAATGTCCGTGTAATTGTGCGGTGTGCAGTACTTCACTCCGTCATGATATCGTCTTGAAAAAACGAAACATCAAGGGAGCGTAGTACTCTGATAAACTATTTATAGCCAGATAAATTCGGATGTTAGTATGAAACATTCATTGAGAGACCACGGTGGATCAGTAGTAGAACGCTCAACTTTGGTGCTTGGGGTTGTCGGTTCGATCCCCGCTCGTGGTATGTGAACTCTGTGATTGACAAACACTGTGTGCGTGGATTTTCTCGGGGTTCTCCTGTTTCCTCCCACTTTCTTCATTCCACTAATTCAGCCAATCATCATACACCCGGCCTGAGCCAAAATTGCCTGAAGGCCTCAAAACTAAATTCAAAATAAAAAATTCTGTAACTTTGGCTCACTAGGAACTGACCAGATCGCTTACTCTGGGATTTTGACCAAACTGGCAGCCCAATGTCAGAGATAGTCACCTGCAATATTTAGGCCCAGGATGGGCACACCCAGAGCAAAGATATGCCACTTTGGATTTCTACATGTGAAGTCAATGGGAGCTTGTTTTACGAGGTACACTCACTTAGTTACATTGCCCAATATTGATGAAAATTCGTATTTGGGTGCCTAGGTAAACCATCACAGCCAAAATTATAGCTGCTATGGTCAACAAATAATGGCAAGGGGGCCCGCGAGAAAGATGGAACGTAGAGAGCGAGAGAATCGATAACAGAATAAGAAAAACTTCTTTTCTTTTACAAACTGTTAAACATATTGAAATGACTATTAATTGGAAATGGACAGGAGGCAATACATGCTCAGTGGCGTAGATAGGAATTTCTCAAGGGAGGGGTAATCTAGAAAATCATATCCTTGGCAGTTATGCAACCCAACACATTTTAAATGATATATTTCGGGGCTTTCTTCTATAATTTCAGAACAGCATAATTGTGCGGAAAAATATCAAATGTATGAATATTATATCGGTATAGTTTACTTAGTTCAGTCATAATTGTAATACAAATTTAGCCATATTAAAGCATCCGTTTGGATTTTGTCAAGAACGAAGAGTTTCTCGAGCAACATTTACTAACGCTTATGCGCTCATTTTGATGACAGTTTTCTCTTGTAAAACTACCAGTTTTTTGTGTGTCATTCATTTGAAATTTTGAGTTTTTCAAAAATATATTTGCTCGTTTCAGAGTACAAAATATAATCTTTGGCGTAGATGTGGGTGCAGGTTGTATAAAATCTTAAGCACTTTTAAAAAGTTGGGAAACCTGATATGCTTCCATTGCAGATTGAAGAAAGCATTCCACTATTATTAGTTTCGCTTTCGAAAGTCATAATTAGTGTAAAAATATTTTGTATGCGAAAAAAAAAAAAACTTAAAATTCTACTAACTGTGATAGTATTGTTTTCTTGTTCAGTGTCTTCATTCTAAAGTCTCAGATATCACTTTTGTAATATACTGACATTTCTGATAGTTAATTTAGGAAATTGATTTATGTAGCTACTGTATTATATATTCTAGACCTATACTATTCTATTCATTCAGCTCTGTGACATATTCAAGCACAGAGTTCAGAGTGTGCGGCCTCCTCCAAGATTCCGATTTATTTGTAAACCTAGCATAATTTTTAGGTGTAATTATGCTGTACAGCGTGTTTTACAATTACATCGACAAACTCCTGGAGGTGGTTCTTCACATCAAAACAAGACGAAAGTTCCTCAGACACATTCTCGAAATGTGCATAGTTTCGGAGCTAGAGGGTGCCGAAAGGGTGGGAAAGTGAACCTTAGAGTTTCATATTTCCACGAACAGTAGAACTGATTGATGCTGCATGGTACCTCAAAGATTAAGCCTGCTCTATTCGAAAATGCACATTTCAAAATTCCGCAATGGATTCCCCCAAAGAAAGTAGGGGACTCCGGAATATTTCTGAAGTAGAGGTTGGTGGAAATGAGCATGAATTAAAAGACTTCCCATGTGATTAAAAATATCATACGTCATACCCAGTATCCAATCGGGCAATGATATTCAATCTCTTTGATAATAAATAAATGAAACCTTCGACGAAATTATGCAATTCTTGCTACTGATTGTTATGCAACCACATTTTTTTTTCTTTAATCGTTCGGTGTATGGAATCTTCTTGATATATCGAGTTGGTGCACACGAATTATTGTTTCCTGGTGAAAACCGTCCTATTCATATTTATTTCGATCCATCTTTACTTTTGAGAATTTCTGGGAATCCTTTAATTCCTTTGGGGAGTCCCTCGGGCGCCTATTGCGGAATTTTGAAATATGCGCTAAGGATAGTGCAGATTTAAAGTCTTTGACGGAACCATGCCACAACAGCTCTAATTTTCATTATGTTAGATATATGAAGCTTTGAAGTTCATTTTCCCACGCTTTCAATACCCTGTAGCTCCGAAACTATGCACATTTCGAAAATTTATCGAAGGAATTTCCCATTGTTTTGATTGAGAAATCATCTTCAGAAGTTTGTCGGTGTAATTTTAAGAGTCGCTATATTTGTTATCTAATTTCATATTCAGATCCTATTTAAACCACATCCAAATCCGTGAACACCCTAAGAAAAAAATCGGGATACATGCGTGAAAGAGATGTCTTACATTGTAAAAAAACATTTCCAGTTCGGTTTTTTTTTAAATATTTTCATCGATTTTTCGAAATTCAAATTTACTGCGGCTTGCTTTGTCTTCATTCTAACAATTTGCTTTAGTTCTTTCAAACTTAAACATCTTTGGCAGTATTCACAGCTTCCACTAAGTTAAGGTGTTCCTTTTGTAAGAATCTCTAAAACGGTTAATCGTATCGAAATACTAATTTAATCGAATGAAATTAACGAAAAAATTATAAATGTATTGAATTCATTACATGCCTTGAATGTGGGCTTGAAATTGTCCAATAAAAAATTGAATAATTGTTTCAAACATAAATTAGGTTACTTCTTTAAAATCATGTATTGCGTCATACTTTCATATCCGTCTTCTTATACTTCATAATTTTTTGTACTCTCCATAATCCCACAAAAATGTGCTTTCCCTAAGTTGATATAAAATATGTGTTTCAATCGATCCTAAATAATTCAATATCAGTCGAATATGAATGGTCTTAAAATACTTATACATTGAGTGAGTGTGTTGAACAATATACATAAATCTCAGCAGAGTACTGTCACAGTATGTCTTGAATAATTTTTAAATTTTCCAGCAAACTACTTCCTCCATCATATTCATAAAATAAGATCTCGTAATTAACACCAAAATTTATCAGGTTTTATCAATTGTTATCGCTAATTCCCGATATTAATTCTTCACAACTTTCCGACTAACCCCACGTTAGGGGAAGATCTGAGTCACGTGAATAAATTGCTTTTTAGAAAGACATCATATACTGATTTGAATCTATCTTTAGGCAACTTTGGCTCAGGCCGTATGGATGATGATGGGGGTGAATTGGTGGAATGAGTGAGCGCTCTGCCAACTGAGCCACCGTGGCCCATATCACATACTCATCATTGACGTAGTTAACAACAAAGCTTTTCCATGTTGGTGATATTAAGAGTTTCATCTGCTGCATTTAGTCAGGGAAAATATTCCTTAATTGAAACTAGATCGCAAATTTCATAATTGATTTTAATGGTTAGATTCTTCTCCCCTTACAGCCGACCGAGGTAGTCATGTTGTCTGAGCCATTAGCCCAGCATCTCCAAGGCTGTGGGTTTGAATCCTGCCTGAGGCATGGATATTTGTGAATTTTAACAAGCGTTGCACTCGTATAATCGTGACGGGAAGAAGTCAAAAGTTAACGTGGCCCATAGAAAATAAAGTTTGGAGTCGCCGTGGCTCAGGCGGTAGCACGTCTGACTACAAATGGGGCAACCCGGGTTCAAATCCCGGCCAGGGCACTGGAGACTTTTCTCGCAGTGTTCCCATGCCTGACGCTCTAAGGTGCACTCAGTCTCCTATTAATTGAGTACCAGAGTGTCCTTGGTATTCCTGGGCACCTTGGGAAGGTAGAGACGGTCAAGCGTGGGACTGACCACCCCAACTCACTTCGTACCGTAGGTCAAGAAAATGTGGAGCGCTACTTCCACATCCTCCATGTGCCGTTCACAGTGCGTGCGTCTCGCACAGGGTTAACTTTACATAGAAAATAAAGTTTACCAAAAGTTTATCTTCTCTATGATCTAAATGATCACATTAGATCTTACATTGGGACATACTGTATCTTCAGAGTGGCACGAAACTTTCCAATGTGTGTAATTTTAATTTGTAATTCATATCTACCGTAAAGAGGACGCCTGTTTAAATTATTTCTTTTCTGCCACAATTCTTCAACCGTAGAAATGTTTCAAATTCAAAAAAAAATTCCGTTCTACCCTCGTTGAGACTATCATTGCAGGAATTACTACATTCTTCATTACTGTCTAGAAGTATTTTTTTTTTTTTTTTTTTACCGGTGCTATCGACATGACTGTCAAAGAATTTTAACTTTACTGGTTGTACTGAAGGTTACTTACCACATCTGCCTAAATGTAAAACTACAACGCAGATTGAATGAACTTCCAATTATATCGAGATGGGTGTAAGCTATAGTGCTGGTACCGGCTTTACAATCAATGTTATATATTAACCAACATTTATTTAAAGATAAAAGATAAAGATAAAATGAATTGTATGGGCGGTAACAGCACTATGGCTTATGCCCGTCCCGCCAACAATTATATGTTTCCAAACTTAACTTAATTCTTTTCTTGTGAAAATACTCTCCTTCCAATTTCATAAAGTGGAGTCAAGGGGGAAATATATGCCCCCCCCCCTCACGTACGCCACTGTACATGCTGGAGGGTATAACGACAATGACATCCATCTTGACTTTGTTTCAATTTAAAAAAAATAGTAATTGGGTAAAGTGATATATCAATTTGCGCTGGAATGTTAAAAAAAAAAAAAAAAAATGACGAAGTTAGTTTTGGCATAACTCGAATCCTGTACGGCAAAACACGTGAATATGAGACGAATGATGAGAAAACATTTTCTGTTGAAACAGTTGAAGAACGAAAACCAAACGGTTTTAGAGGTTAGCGCTAGGTTGGGAAATATTGTTGTGACCGTTTGGTTTTCGTTCCTTCATCTGTTTCAACAGAAAACTTTTCTCATCATTCATTTCACACCTTCTCCAGGTCAGTTTCGCGTGTCATTTTGTCGTACAGGACTCGAGTTATGCGAAAATTAACTTCGTCATGGTGTTTCTTGGAACATTCCAGCGCAGATGGACATATGACTTTGACTCACTTACTCTTTTTAAAAAATGAAGCCACATCAAGATGGCGGTCATTGTCGTTATACCCCCCAGCATGTATTGCCTCCTGTCAATTTCCAATTAATAGCCATTTCAATATGTTTAACAGTTTGTAAAAGAAAATACGTTTTTCTTACTCTTATCGATTTTACTTGCTGTCTGCGTTCCATATTTCTGGAGCCCCCTTGTCGTTATATGTTGACCGTAGCAGCTGTAAAAATCGAAAGTGGGATATCTTTGCTCCGCTCTGGGTGCCCATCCTCGGCCCAAATATTGCAGGTCACTCACTATCTCGGATATTGGGCTACGTGTCTGCCAAGTTTGGTCAAAATCCTGGAGTGAGCGGTCTGGTCAGTTCCTAGTCAGGCCAAATGGATGATGATGGGAGAATTGCTGGAATGAGGAAAGTGGGAGGAGACGGAGATCCCCGAGAAAACCCATGCAATATTTGTTCACCACAACGCCCACATTGCACAATCCGGGATCAAACCAATGACCCCACGCACCGGAGGTAAGCGCTCTACCTCGGGCATACCACTGGCCCGAGGAGGGTCTGAATTGCTGCTCAGCCTTCCCAGTGTCACTTGGCCGTTCGGAACACCAACAATCAGACCACAATAGACGGACTAGGGACTACGACTACCCAGTCCTTGTGGTCCAGGCGGTAACGTCATAGATTTCGGAACGGCAGTGAGTAGGCACGTGGTTTCGAATAGGAGTGGCCAGATCTGGATACCCGAAAACCGGATCCAGATCCGAAGAGTATCGTTATTATTAAATTCCAATTAAATATGTTCACTCAAGGAAATAAGGATATTATCTTGAAATTGTTCATAAGAAATTGATGTATTAAGGAGTAAATGCTTCATTTTATTGACATTTTCAAAAAAGAAAAAGGAACAACAACAACAACAACAACAAAAAAAGTAAGATATTATTTCTAAGTATGTGACCACTTCAGAATAAAATCTGTTCGACACAGTGTTGTATCCAGAGAGGGGGGTGCGGGGGTCGCGCGCTTCCTCCTCAAGGGAAAATTCTTTATTTTTAATATAATTATTTCAACAATTTATCTCAGAAAAAGCTTCGACTTGTTTCCGGATTTTTTTTTTAAGCTTGTTTCCGGTGTCTTATTTCATGATAAACTTAGCAATATGAGGGGAAATATCCCTGGTCTGTTCCACCTGCGCCACTCCCTCACCAAAATCCTGGATCCGCCACTGGTTCTACATGGTATGTAAATTCCTCTTTTACGCCTATACTAGTCAGTGGTGGATCCAGGCTTTTGGTGAGGAGACCACAAGTGGAATAAACCGGAGACATTTTCTGTGATAATTACCACGAAGTGATTATTTTAAAGTATAAAATTATTATATATCCAGGCATGGATTTTATAAATGGACCTTCTGGGCCCGGGCGCGATTTTGGGATCTGTATATCAATGTGCAACTCAGGGTGGAGCCTGTTTGAAGAACCAATAAGATGACATTTTACAATCGCACAACAGACTTGCCGTTGTTCTCTTAACATGGCGTCGCAACTTGTGCATTTTCCAACTTCTTACGAATATAATCGTAAGTTCGCATGTAATAAGTAAAAATGCTTTTGAGTGCCAACTCAGGGCTAAAATTAACAGCGAAGAAGAGGGAAATAAATGGCTACTTTAGTTTCAAATGGCGACGAAAAGACAGCGGATTTTAAAAAATCATGCGGGCGCATGTCGATGCGAAAAGAATATTTCTTGTAAATGTCAGTTCATTTTTAGCAAGAATTTGTTGTACCACCATAGTGACAAACGGAAGGGAAGTGTTGTTATTATTTTGCATAGTTGTTTAAAAATAATAGTGCAGGTTATTTCTTTTTAATTTAATTTTGGTTTAGTACATATGAAAACGGTTCTAGTTAATATAGTTGTCAATAAAACTAGTCAATGACAACTGAGCTACAAGAGCAAAAGTTTGATAATTTTCAAGGTTGGTTAGGTTGACCTGCATAAAATTTAGTATCCCTTATTTATAATTAATTTCATACATTGTTTTTATCTACAAGTAAATTTATAACTCTGTGGCTCTGGTCCAGATTAAGATAATCATAGTCTTTCTACTCGAAACTTTCTTATGCTAATTTGGGTTCAATTTTCTTTGTGGCCCTCAAAAAATGTAACATTTCCAATATGTGTAGAAGTGTTGAAATACAGCCAAGTTCAGAGTCACGGAAGTATAAAGTAAAGAGTTAAAGAACGAGATATATTAGGGGCCATTTAGCTTCTGGCACCTTTGGAGTAAGCACATACAATGTATTTTAAACACCGTGTACAATGAAAAAAGATTAAGGTTTATTTTATCTCCTCCAGACATCCACCACCCTATTGACCAATGTTACATACTTTATCACCACTCGTTTTGAATAAATAATTTTCAGTGATACTTCCATGCGCACAACACGAAATGTAGCTATTCAGAAAATAGTACGACAACCACACGATAATAATTATTTCGTAAAATAGGTACTCCAGTTGATTTAGAGACGGATATGGTAGAACGCGGAGGAATACTAGTGGCGTCACACTGAGATGGCATTTTTTACCTTTTGCCTTCTTTTACTATTTGTAAGTTAAGCTACAGTGAAACATTCTTTCTCCTGAAAAATTTTAACTTCTTTGGAGTGAATAAAGTTACTAGAAAAAATATCGAACCAGTCTTTAACTAACCCCTTTCGCTGGCTCGAGACACTGTTCGCGTTTTTGTGGCAAAATATGTGCCATTCATAACATAAAAAAAAAAAACTGAAATAGTAAACGCCAGAAAAAACAAGAAACAATTTTTTTTTTCAATTCTTCATGCCACTTTGAATTTTTTTTTTTTCATTTACGGGCTCCTGACGACATTTGACGATCAATGAAGTACTTAAAATGCTAATTCTTGTTCAACATATAAATTAAAAGAAAAGACATCCTGAAAGTTTTGAAGCATTATTTAAGTTTCCACGGTCTGAGCCAAAGGTGCCTAAAGGACTTAAGTGGATGGACCTTCTCTGTCGTGTACAAGGGCGCTAACGAGATTATTGCATTTCTAATGTAAAAAGAAAGTTTTTTTTTGTACGTTTTTAACGTAAGAACCTTTAAATTTACTAAACCTAACTAAGAAATGCATATGGTGTGCTAAGTAATGTTCGTGATGACAAAGAAAAAATCGTCAGTAAAACCAGTTTTGTGCCTCGTGGATAAAAAACAAATTTTCCCGGTTTTCCCCCGAAAATTTCCGACTTTCTTCCTGGCTTGTACATCACTATGTCACTATAAGTACTTCTTCGTAGTAAGCCATCTTGTTTATTAAGTGTTGCTCAACTCGAGTGTGTATTTAACGAAATGATAATGGCACATAGCTTTTTGTAACATTTTTTTATTGGTTAAGTGAAGGGTCACTCCCTTGGAATGGTCACGCTCCCGCATTGCGGGGTATTGCACCATAGTAGTTACACCCCTGTTCATAATATAAGAAACGAATAAGATATCGTACTAAATGTACGAAGTAACAGTAAAGTAGCCTAATCGTTCATTGGACATTCAGGTTAAAAAAAAAAGGGCATTGGAATTTGTGCATTACCGAATTACTTTATGATAATTGCTAATTAAATACGTGTAAATGAAGAAAGGAATTAGGGAATTAACTTTCGCACAAATGTTAAATATAAAACCTTCACAGGGGAGCATTAAAGAGAAATACCAGTAAAGGAATTTCGTGTGCGTCAGGGGGAAGTACGATAAGTAAAACTGCAGTTGTTGCCCATATACTGCAACAGTATAGACCACACCCTGTATCGGTAATAGAAAGGTTATGTCTTGCCTGACTACGCTCGTTTTCTTTAGTATGTTCCCGTCTTTAAATCCGGTTAAGGTCCATTGGACGGAATTTTGGAATCGCTTTACAAAACCCATGGATCCCTTAGTTTCACAAGCCCGTTTGTACATAAATAAGCAAACAATAAAATTCAGGCAAGAGACATACGGAAATCATTTGATGCTGTAAAGTTGATACGTGCCCGGGATGACCTAGGTGTTAGCGTGCTTGCTTGCTTTATGTGCACATGGTCACAAGTTAAACTCCCGCGAGGTCTATTGAATGGAGCGATTCGGAGCCTACTTTACCCAAAACTGTGTAGGCCTTATCCTTAGAAGCTCGTCCTAAGCCAACTCGTTTAGGACCTTAATATCAGTTCAAACAAACGTAATTATTTTTCTTTAATTTACATTATATGACATCTGGCTAACACGGAGTCCATGTGAGACGTTTTCTGATGGAGTTCGTACATAAATTTGATTACCTTGCAATGAAATTCTGAAGTAATGTTTTTTGAGGTTTCCGTAAACAATCACTCATAATTAGTGCCACCACACTAATTATGCCAGTGCAGTATTTACAGATTTAACCTGCACCAAAATTCATTTAACTATGTAGCTTATGAAACAGGTTCATCACCACAGTAACAAACGTTCGCCATTTGATTCTATCTTTAACAGGTTGAAGCAGTTTTCAGCACGAAGACCTGCGTCTTAAAGATTCTTTCTAATATTGTCCGCGTAAGGACGTCGCGGTCTTCCCAACAGCCTCTTTGCCATCCGAACTGAACTACCTGTTCATGTTAGGCGTGATTCCATTATTCTTGTGATGTAGGTGAATCATCCAGTCTATGGAGTTCTTTGTCATGCAGTCTCCTCTATTCTGTAGTCTTGTTTTTGCAGTACGTAATCTTTCTCAAGACCTGATTTTCAAACACTCGCAATTTATAGTATGTTCTTCCAAGGTCGTACTCCAACTTTCGTAACTATCAAGTATTACCGGAAGAATAATTGCTAGGTTTTATTTTCAACTAGCTTAGATCCCGCCCGTTGGTGTGAGTTCCAGAGGTTTTTCTTCCCCTCTCTCCCGCCCCTGCGGTGTGTCGAACCGAATAACTAAGATTAAGTTCTCATGCCAGATTTGCCTACTTGAAGGTAGACAACGCGGCAAACTATTGTGGTGTGGGTTGCTCAGCATGTAAGGATATATCCGACAATCAGTCGTCCACACTTCGGGGCTTCTAGGGGTGTCTTACCCCCCAGTATTTTTTCCAGATTGTTAGTGATAAATGTGTACCAAGTTTCTTTGAAATTGGTCCAGGCGTTCCAGTTATGCTGGCATATATATCAACTTTCTAGATATTAATATAGAAAGTGATGCTAGTTGGTCTCCGTCATTAACCTCTTTGGCTTTAAAGTGGAACTAAATGTTTATCAGTGACATATTTGTCAATATGCTAGAATAGTAGCCCATGTTATTGGGTCATCCTTCCACAATTTCTTGAATTCATCTGCCAGATCTTCATATTTTCTTATTTTAACACGATTTTATTAGCTCGCTTTCTTGTCTGTCCGGTACAAATTTTGCAATCGATTTTTAACCCACTTCCCATCATCCGATTTCTTTGAAATTTTGTAAACTTGCTTGCTTCAGATGACAATACAATATTAAATCATTAGATATACGACATAACAATCCAGTTAACTGTAATTAATTAATTAATTAATATAATTCTAAATTATCCTTAAATGTTCGCAACGCCACATCTGTTGTATGAAGTTTTGGTTGCCTATCTCGCAGGGTATTTAATATGCATCTATTATACATAAAAATAATTAAAAAAGGATTTTTTAAAAAACACGCTTTTTTTAAGATGAGCTAAAAAGTAAAAAATAATAAATTGAATTAATCTTATGAATCAGAAAATAAAAGCGTGGGTGCTCTTTTAGTCCATCTTTAAAAAGCGTGTATTTTAAAAAATCCTTTTTTTTTATTCAGTGGGTGATGCTGACTGATATAATTTGACAGTGGGATAGCAACTCCTGATTATGACGATGACACTGATAGTAAGTTCTGTGCAGTGTCTTACATTAAGAAATTAAATTTGTGACGCTGCCTGACAAACTTTCGGCACCGGAAATACGCATTATTTTAAATTTCTTCAGAGGGACATTTTTCTGGTTTCCGTCTGAGGAATTCATCCTTCAGTTTCTGACCATCACTTTTGAAACAGTATATACATTGGTTGTGTGCTGGAGGTGTAGATTTCAGAATTATTTTCTGTTCAGATTCATCCAAGGCGTAATATGTCATAACTGCTGAGAACCTTGTAACATCTTGTATTACTGAAAAGTGTTACATTGTTTGTCCTTGAAGAAAATAGTTAATTCTCTCAGTCTTTCTTTTGGCTGTTGTTAACTTCATGTTGTTTTTGATTGGGATATATAAAATATCCACTAATTCCCGGAAGTTCGAATTGTAAGCTTATAGTATAACTGTTTTATTTCTTGTACAGTGAAATTGATTTATGACGTTTCTCAGCCATACTACTACGCCTTACTTTTGGAATTGTATTTTATGTGGTTTCATCGTATACTTCAGTGATGTTCTTTCTCTCCCTCCCCCTCCTCCACTCTCTCCCTTTCTCTCTCTCTCTCTCGCTCTCAAACTTGTATAATACTTGTAATGCTCTTGCGTGAGACAAGTATAAGTTATTTTGAATGTTGAAAAATAGAAATCAATTATGTTCTATTAGTAGAGAGAGAGATAGATGTGGAAGATCCATCATCTTTCCGTTTGATACGAGCGATGTGTTACATTGCATTGTACCATTCAGTCAAGAACAGATAGTTACAACGCGTTTATTAAAAAAAAATTAGGCCATTACATTTAACATTCGCCTTATTAATGCGGCATGCACGAGTTTCTAAGTCGTGTACAGGTAGGGAAAATGGAGCTAATGACAAGCGGGTAGGCAGTGGCGAACATCCTGTTTAAGGTGCTCTGCCACCCTTAACTCCCTCGAGCGTTAACCCATTTAAAAAGCATTGCAATGTTTTTAATAATTTTCTCCCTTATTTTTAATGTTACAATCTTCAAATTTTACCCTCATCTAGAGGAGATCATATCTATCAATAGTATGTCTCATATTTTTAATATATCTAATAAGTCAGTTTAGTTTTTTGACTTAAAAAAAAATGGCAACAGTTAGATTTTTACAAGTTGGACTGGCATGTCCCTTCCGCGGTCTGCCTCTTGCAGCGACAGTGTTCTGTTTTTCCTCCCACGCTCCCTCGCGAAGATTCCACGCTCAAGTTGTATACTGTAGATCAGATGACTGATAAGCCAGACCTCGAAACTAAAAAAGCATTGTTTCTTTCAACTACAGAAAGATGGAATGATAAAAGAAGTAGCAAAAT